>NEWO01000026.1:1882843-1893192 GCA_003013225.1 Phalaenopsis aphrodite
AATACCTACTGATGTGATTACAAAAAATAAATGAAGTGTAAATCCCACTACATCCTCAGACTATTTTTCTTTGTTCTACAGTATCACCTCATTAGCATATACTTTTTTTATATTATAACAACATGATCTTGACACAAAATCTTGATATAGTTAGAAAAAAATAATTCAATCATCTCACATTTCCCGCAACTACATTGTACAGTGAAACCAATTTTATCATACTAGACAGTCCAAATCTTATAATTTAAATTGTTATCAAAGTTTCTAACAATGTATTATGAAGAACTTTGATCAGTTTTTTCTGCCACCAATCCACATGCCCTGTGTAGATATACTTCTTCAAAGAAGGGATATAACTCTGATCATTCCCTTCGATACAACCTTGTTGTATCAAATGTACTGAGATAAATCAGTACAACTAACACAACATGGTTTTACAGATGGTGAAAAATCATTTAATCCCAACTAAGAGAAAAAATATATACATGATTCATACCTTTTATATACAATTTTTATTTTTATGTTACGATTTATTACAACATATAAAACATTACATCGTGACATTCGGTACAACTGTGTTGTATCAGTTGTGTTGAGATAAATCAATACAATCAATAAAACATTTTTGTATAAGTAGTGATAAATCAGTCAATCCAATTGATGATGAAAACAAAAATTACAAATTCAGTTTTTCTATATATACAATTTTTTTTATTGTCATGTTAAGATTTTTTATAAGGGATACAATGTTTCATCGTTCGCTTCGGTACAACCGTTTTTATCAGTTATACTGAGATAAATAAGTACAACCATATAATATGGTTGTAAAAGTAGTGTTGAATCAATCAATCATAACCTTTAGGAAAAGCTGAAATTAGAAATTCATACTTTTTATATATAATTTTTTTTTAATTTTTAAATTAAGATTTCTTATAACTTATAGAACATTGTATCATTCCCTTCGGTACAACCTTACTGTATCTGTTGTACTGAGATAAATTAGTACAACCAACACAACATGATTATATAAGTTGTGATAAGTCTGTCAATCCTAGCTAAGAGAAAAAATAAAAAATAGAAATTCATACTTTATGTATATAATTTTTATTTTTAGGCTATGATTATCTTACAACAGATAGAATATTGCATCATAACCTTCTATACAATTATGTTGTATCTGCAATAATGAGATAAATCAGTACAACTGATACAACATGACCGTACAAGTAGTGATAAATCAGTCAATACAATTCATGTGAAAAAAAAAAATATACAATTTCTTTCTTTTTTTATATATACAATTCTTTGTATTGTTATGTTATAACTTTTACAAGAGATGCTACATGGTTTTACAAGATAAAATTAGCCAATTCTAGACACAAGGATAAGAAAAACTAAAAACTCATTCATCAACACACAATCAAGATAGTCTCCTTCGAATATGAATTATTAAATATCACATCATCAAACCACTTCAATTAATAAAAAAATAAATCTTACATATTAACATGTAAATGAAATTTTGTTTCAAACTTACCAATGAGTTCAAATCAATAATTTCATCACCACAAGAGAAGCGAATATGCCCTCAGGATTGTTTAAATTACCATTCTGGTTGTTCTCCGTTCTCAAACTTTTTCCTCAGTTTAGGCAACAACAATGATTTCTTCTTGATGTTCTTCAACAAAAAAAAAACCTTTTATGCCAAAACCTAAAAGTTGAACGACCTACTATTCTTATTTTGCTTTCAAAATTTTGGCGTGTTCTTTTCCTTATTTTAAAATGATGTGTCAATACCTATGATGGGCCGAGTCGACCCACTCTATTACTTACATCGTTTATTATGAATTCTTTAGAATAAACAATGATAAAAAAATATAAAAACACGTGTCATATTTGGATTGGCTGCCACACGTATATCTACATGCATTATCCGAACAACAAAAATTTTCCTAGGATGTTGGGCGAGCAGTCAATTAATTTTATATTGGTCACAATTAAAATTTAGAATTTAAAAAATCAAACCAATCAAAATTTTGATAGAAACAAAGTGTAATTTAATTCAGTTTAAATGGTTCAATTATGAACTAATCAAAATTTAACAGTTTATTAAAAACTTACCAAGAACAAGCATTATGAATTAAATATCTTACCCACATGATATCAATTTAATTTCATGAAACCTCAATTTATTTCAATCAAGTATTACATAAATAATAATTTTGATTTTTTTTTGTATATTGGACATTAGATTTCAATATTGTAAAAAAATTTAATAAATGGATGCCAGAAATATATGTCAGCATGAATCTAGAGGAGAAGTAATCAAAGATATAAAGAACATAAATTGTTCATCAAACAATTAAATGATCTCAGGGAGCGAACAAATGACAAGCATCAAACAAATAAATCAGCACCGATCATCAGGTAAATGTTATCATGAAGACTAATACTCACTATAGGTAAGGTAAAGATGCCACAGAATGAGACTACCAAAGAGCATAAAAAATAACCAAATGAAGAAGGATCTGCAAACAAAAGAAGTGTGATAAAATGTTCTCTAAATAACCAAAACCGAATGGTCACAAAAGTGAAGTAAGATTCAAGGGAGTTACAGAAGTATTGTGGTGTTGACATCAATCATGAGGTCAAAACAAATAATATTTAGTTATAAAAATTGTAAACGTAACAACTCATTAACTATATTAATGTTCCTCTCTTTAATGAGGAATCCTCATGTAACTTAAGAATCCTACATATGAATTATAAATAGGGGGATAATTTTCAAGAAAGGGGACAAAAACCTCATGAACAAACAAGCATTGAGTGCTAAAATTTTTCTTCTTGCTTTTCATTCAATTAACGCTTTATACCGTAAGCGTGATCCACAAAACAATTTAGGATCCAACATCCTAAAGGGTGTTGTGAGCGTGGAATCATAGTGTCTGCATGACGATAAGCATGATGGGGGTAAAGTAACTCACCAAGGAGACACTTTCAACCTGGATTCTGTCTGAGAATTTGAACAACAGCAAATTTAAGCGCTCCATGACCAGATGGTCAGGCGAATTACGGAGTTGGCATGAACGCTACTTGAGAAAAGGGCACAACCTCTCCTGCAACCCGATCCACCAATGCCTCATCTGCCAGTTCAACAAGCGATCCTAGCACCCAAACCTTCTATTCAAAATGTAGCACCAGCAATCGAACGAGAAGAAGAATCTCGTTACCAGGATAACGCCATATCCACACAAAGGGAAGGACCACCATAAAGAGCGATAGAAATCTATCATGGAAAATGCATTCACTCAACATATTATGGAGGCAAAACCACGAAAAAATTTCAAGGTTCCTACCTTGGAACCATACAAGGGCAAAAGTGATCCCGCATACCATATTGCACAATTTGACTTGACAAGTAACTTTCTCAAAATTTTAGACGCATTAAAATGTTGACTATTCTACAACACACTGAGAGATTATGCTCTTAGAAGGTTCAATGGCCTTCTCGTAGGAAGTATTAATTCTTTCGGGGATTACAAAAAGTTATTTTTGGGGCAATTTGCTAGTGCCCAAAAACCACGAAGAGATTTAGATTCTTCATGGTACCTAAAGCAGGGACCGAATGAGAGTCTGTGATCTTATATAACGAGATTCCAGAATGAGATGCTCGAATTCTAAAACCCGGAGCCACTAGCCTTCAAGACAACATTGCACAAGGATTAAAGAGCTCATAGTTCCGATACTTTTTGGGTTTAAGAAAAACCGACAGGCTAGCGAAGCTTCTAGAGCCAGCGAACCACCACATTGAGACTGAAGAATATATGAATCATCCAATTTACGAAAGCAAAGAAGTTTGGCATACAAGCTGATTGGAACAACTTGAAGGATGACGGTTAGAGAGAGAAAGATGACCCTCATCCGAAAATGGAAATAGGTCGTTCTTCTGAAAGCGATATGAAGGACTATCATGACGCACTTCTAGATTCACTCCACTTCAAGTTTCTATAGTAGAACTCATAAACCCAATAAAAATTAAGGAGTACTTCAGAAAGATGACTCCGCTGAAAATTGGAGCTTACTTTTGAAACCCTAACAAATACTTCAAGTATCATCAGGGTCATGAATATATCTGTGTAGTAATTTTATGGGGCAACTGGTTTTAAGTATTTGGGTTTATTTGCCTCTCACTGTTTTTGGCTGCTAAAGATATTCCAGCGTCGAGGGGCATAAAAGAAGAAGAAGAGCGACTTCTTAGGGGCTGGGAATTGTGGGGAGCAAGCAAAGGGTAATCGAGTAGGAGGAACGAACATGGTGAAGGTTAGAATGAACACGGCCGACGTGGCCGCTGAGGTGAAATGCCTTAGAAGACTCATAGGGATGCGATGCGCCAACGTTTACGACATCTCCCCCAAAGTATTGCCTCCGCTCAGAACCCTAACCAATCCTCTTATTGTTTGCATCCATTGTTTTATCTCAAATCCGCCGTTACTGTCGATCTGGTTTCCATAGCGAACGTTTTACATTGCTGTTAGGATTCTGTGTATTGTGAGTTAATTGACCTTGTAGTGGTTTTCTTTTCTCTCACATGAGGTATTCTCTTACCTTCATAGAGCAAAAATCGGAACACGATACGCTGAAATCTCCAATAGTTTGTGTTTTTATTCCAGGAAATTTAATGAAATGAAATGAAAAAAGAGAGTTGAAAAGTTTAAAATATTGGCTGCGGATTCATTATTAACCAAGTTGATTTTCATTTAATTTTCTTTGATTTCCTAACAAATTTCTAGGGTAGCCATGGAAAATTATTGTTCTTTCTGGTTATTAGCCCAATAGGCCATTCATTGGAGTTGACTAGGATTTATGAGCTTCTATAACTTCTCTGCCATGCTTTATGATTCTCTCTTTAGTTGTTAAAATTTTCCTACCGGTGAGGATTGATTTAGGCATTACGAAACTTTAGAAAGTTTCCAGAAAGTTAAAAATTGTCTCTTTAGTTTGTTTCCTAATCCAACAAGGGCCAGATGCTAAAATTTGCAGAATTCATAAACCAAATTTGTAACAACATTACTTAAATATTAAGGTATCCCTAAGCTGAAAGTTATGATCCTGGAGCTTAACTGCTTAGTCTTAGTTGGCCAACTACATAGACTTATTGTTAAACCCATTGTAATGAATTTGATAAGTTAATCTCAGAAGTTTTAAGAGAAGCATGAAAGATTTGGGAAGCGGTTAAGAAAAAAAGAGGCATAGTTCTACTACATGCTTTATTATCAATGAGCTGAAAGGGAATGAGAGCATTGTTTGGATATGAAATTGTGCATGAATAGATAGCAATAACAGTTCAAAGAGAAAATTAGTCCCTTTTCAATTATTATACTCACGCTACTGACCAAGTTCATGTTTATGTATCCAAGGAGTTTTTTATTTATTTCTTAAGGAGGTATGAATGTCTAAAAGCTGTTCCTATTTGCCTTATTTTACTCTTCTTTTGGCACCCTTGACCCAATATTTTAAAAGTTACTTCCCTACCATAGGTTTTGTTGATTGTTGCTCTGGCTTTTGTGTAGCTTGGGCTGCCTAGTTCAAACGAATGGAAAAGGGAGTTGCAGTGTGAGCTGTTCTCTTTACTGGTTGCTTTCTGTATTCCAACTATCTTAATTAAATGGAAGTTGTTGGTTGATGACAATGAGAAGTTGCTTGCTTCTCTTTTGTTTTCCACTTGATTATAAGTTGTTCTGTACAACAATAAAGCATTCATGGTTATCATTAAAAACCTAGTTTAGTACATTGCAACTTGATTAAAAATCTACTTGATTAAAAACCTTGATTATAAGTTGTTCTGTACAACAATAAAGCATTCATGAATTTTATTGTCTTTGATTCACGAAACCTTGAATAATAAAAAACCGAGCCAAACACGAGCAAGCTTGCTCATTTTTGAGGTTGATTCAAGTTTTAAAAAATCTAGCTGTCTTCTACCTTTTCTTAAAGGGAATTTTACATACATAGCACACAAGTCTTATGTATTTACATATTTCACACCTAAACTTTCATATTCACATGCATAACACTTCAGTGCTTTAGGCTAATCCATGAAAATATGTATTTTACATTTAAAAAGCAGTCATAGTGCTATTTTGGATGTAACATTAAAGATTTGTGTGCTATTTGTGTAAATATGAAAGTTTGTGGGTGAGATATGTACATACATAAGAATTGTGTGCTATGTATGTAAATGCCCCTTGTTTAAAATTGTTCGTGATCATCATTTCAAGTTCAGCTTATTACTGTCCCGAAGCTTGGGTCTGGGTTGTGTGGAGCTTGCTAAGTTTAGTAAGCTGAATTTGAGCTGTGTTCAAGCCTATCCGCACCTTAGAAGTTCAAGATAAAGCTGTAATTGAACGAGGCTTCATAAATAAAAGGAAGATTACATACATACCACTCAATCCCTAATTATTTACATATCTAACACCTAAACTTCAAATTTTGCATACCTACCTATGCATGAAATGGTGTATTTCACTTTTTAAAAGTTAAAATGCCGGTATGTTTTATGTGAGCTTTTAATGTAAAAAATAAAGTTTAGGTATTAGATATGTACAAACATAAGAATTGGGTGACATGTATGCAAATGCTCCTAAATAAAATCTTTGTGCAGGCACCCTTGCGAACATTGTCATTGTTTTCTCATCTTTGTCATCGACTAATAGTTATTATTTCTTTTTTTGCGATCAATTTAAGGTATTTCTTCTAAATTTTCAGTTGCTAATTGCACTTTGATATTACACTATAGACCTGCCAATTATGAGTTTTCTTGGGACTTTAAGTAGTGTTTGATTTGCTTTTGTTTCTCCCGTTGAATGATAAATTTTGCTTAACCTATGCCATGCTAATTGAAAGGCATACTATCTCTGTTGTCCCTTTTGCTAAGTGTTCTGATATTCTTAACTATTAAGTCATTAACGTTTTCAATTTGTTTATGAATCTTCAGGCAATTGTCATCACCTTCTTCTTGCTATAATGTTATTCTAAGAAGCTTTTTTTCATACTTCAACAGACTTATCTTTTCAAGTTGATGAATAGCAGCGGTATTACAGAGTCTGGGGAGAGTGAGAAGGTTTTGCTACTAATGGAAAGTGGCGTCAGGTTGCACACAACTGAATATGTGAGGTAACTTTGATATACATACATACATATATATACCGTGTACAAACTAACATGAATTTCAAATACAATGTCCTTTTTTCTAATCCATGTAATTTCTGATTGATGCAGGGACAAAAATACAACACCTTCTGGATTTACTCTTAAATTACGTAAGCACATTCGAACAAGAAGGCTTGAAGATGTTCGCCAACTTGGATATGATAGGGTATATGTGAAAGCAGCTACCTTTTCTCAATATTTGCATGGAATCGATACACAATCTCATTTATTATCTTTGTTATAGTGCTTGTGTTTGAGGTGTCTTGTTATAATTACATTGTTTTCTCTGTTTATTTCTTAACATTGTATTATATGCAACCCAACAACTTCACATGGTTATGAGATGATACTCTCAACTATATGAGAATATTATAGAAGCCATTTCATCTAGAGGAATTCCGATCTTTTTACTCTATATTTATATGTACATCCAAAAATAGATAGTCAAAATAATAGAAAATCCCAAACATTATATGGGCCCTATGGGCCTAGCGGATCAAGCCCTTTCACCACGCCTTTGGAGCATTGACCTTGACAGAATCGACCATACACGCTGGCCACCCTTGGAGGTGACAACTACTAGGCTTGCTTATCAGAAGGACTTGACGTTCTCCTCTGTCGAGTATGTTAGTGTTTACACAAGCTCCTTCGATTGATCTCGCTAATACTTGTTATTCATGCGAACTTCGCCGATTAAGTTCACCCGTGCTCCTAGAGCTCGCCACACCCAACGAGCTCCCAGACCGAGTTCGCCTGCATTCATCAAGTTATGTCAAGTTTGTTGAAAAATTTTTCACGACAGGAGGAAGGAAAACTCCATTTTATCATCATCCATGTCTATTTATTGGTTGCATGACATTCACCCCTAGGAATTTATCAACGACTACTCTTAATAGGACCAACAGGACACAACCTTGTTGACCTCATTTCTTGATGAGGGCTTTTTTTTGTCTCTCCTTAGAGCTTAGGGTCTAGCTTTAGGCTTCCCCTGTTCGACTCTCTTAGAAGACTAGTACGGAACCCACACCATTTAGAAAATTCGAGCCACCTCGTCACTCCTTCGAGTTTCGCATGGGCGGTCCCAAATCCTCGACGTTCTGTTGAGTTGATTAGGATCGACAAATGAAACTCGAGTCGAGTTCCTACATTAATAGGAGCAGCCCCTAAGGAACCCCTTTGTGACCCGAACGCTCGATAACGCCGCATTTTGCGTACTCATTGCGCCACACACTACTTTTACTTGATTTAACTCGTCCGTCGGCAAACTCGCCCGTACGACCCTGGATGCGAAACGGACCGCGCTGACGCGTCCGGAACGTCGACTTTAGCTAGGAATGACACCCAGATTACTGTGGTTCCACACTCGCGTGAATTGCACGGATATCGATGCACCCTTTTTTTAGTTGTGCGCGGGCCCGGGCTCAACTCAGGTCCGACTCGTGTTTGATTCAGGCTGGACTCGGGATGAACATGGGCTAGGCACCAGCTCACCTGAATTTGAAATTCAAATTTTAAAATTCAAATGGATTATTTAATTTTTGTCTTAATTAAGATTAATTCAGGTGTTAAGACATTCCATTTAATCCTCCCCTCCATTTGGAAACTATTTATTTCCTGTCCCTGCATTTGGAAATCATTTATTTCCCCCGCCTAATCGGCTCCAGAGTAACGGCTCCCGCTCCAATTCTAAAAGGAAGGAGCGTCTTCTTCCTCTGCTATTGGACTTAATTTGCTTCTCCCGAGTTCTTCTCCCGGTTCGCTCTCGCTCAGCTTTCCTGTTCCTGTCGCGTTTTCGCTCACGAAGCTCGCTCACTCGCCTCCTCCCTGCGCCGAAGATCCCTGCTCGCACTCCTCGGCTCCTCCCTCTCGTGCGTGACAGACGAGCCGCTCAATCCCGCCTCCCGCTCGAGTGCTCGCCTCACGTACGATCGCCCGCTCCTCCCTCTCGAACATGACAGAAAGCCGCTCGATCCGTCTCCCGCACCGAAGCCCTAGCTCCTCTTTTGCGAACGGATCCGCCGCTCCTCCTTGAAGCACCTCTCCGCAACTCCCTCACTGTTCTCCTCGCGCTCGGGATTCATCGGTCTCTCTTCCTCGTTCGACTGAGGCTGCTCGTATCCTCCTCACACAGCTACAACTCCTTTCGAAGAATTTCCTGTCAGGTATTTTATTTATTTTTTTTATTCTCTTGACTTTCTGTTCCTTTTTAAAGGTTTCTTGATCTTATTAAAATTTGGTAGTGTGTTTATGTGATGGAATTGAAAAGTTTTCCAGTGAGATGCTTTTCTTGACTTTGGTGGGATTCAAATTACTCCAGATGGATGGAATTAAGGGAAGTCATACGGTTATTAGAGATGTGAATGATGTTTGCTTTCATTTACATTTCTTGATCATGGATATTCTTTATCTGTAAAATTGAATTCCATGCGAAACTTTATCTGTAAAATTGAATTCCATGCGAAACCCAGATTACTTGCTCCATTGCTTTTAAAGAAACTTCTAAATAAAAAAAAAATTTTCGACCCTCTTTATATCCTTATTTCATTCATAGAAATCAAGATTGACGTTTTGCCATCTACTTGGAACCTTGCATAATGGAAATTGCCTGTACTCGATTCTATTTAGTTTTCAACGTCATCATTGGTAATTGTTGACAGTGATTGACTTCTTTANACTTGGAACCTTGCATAATGGAAATTGCCTGTACTCGATTCTATTTAGTTTTCAACGTCATCATTGGTAATTGTTGACAGTGATTGACTTCTTTAAACTGATCTTAGGCCTCATAGCTTGACGAAATTATTTTCAGCTATTTAAAATATATGTTAGCTGTTTTGAGGTGATTTAGAACACCTGTTTTGAGGTGATTTGGAGGATGTTTCACTGCAGTTTTCTGAGAGTCTTTTAAGGTACCGTTTCAGGATGGTTTATCATTGTTTTGGAAGATTTTGTGTTCCATTTAAGTGCTGTTTGAAGTTTCCAATCATTGTAGAGCGCTGTAGGAGTGTTATTTGGGATTTGAATTTGTCGTTTGAGAGCTGTACGAGATGTTAAACTGCTGCCCATTGCTAATTAAGGGCTGTTTGGAGCATTTGGGGGTCGTAGGAGTGCTGTTGGAGCCTTAGGAGTGCTGTTGGAAG
>NEWO01000026.1:1903041-1918728 GCA_003013225.1 Phalaenopsis aphrodite
AAAAGGAAGGTTAGATTTGAATTGATGGGATTTAATTCTTTCAATGATGTTTGCATCTAATAACTTCTGCCTTCTTTTACGCACATACCACTCAATTCTTATGCTCATGGTCTGATTTTGGCAAGCTATTTGGAACATTTTAAAACCATATTTTAGGGGCTGAATTGGTTTCAGTTTAGAGTTTTTAAAAAATGCGTTTTGTGGGCTGAATTGGTTTAGTTTTGAGCTTTTCGAAATGCCGTTTTTATGGGCTGAATTGGTTTAATTTTGAGCTTTTCGAAATGCCGTTTTTATGGGCTGAAATGACTGTAGTTTTGAGGGCTTTTAAATGCATCTTTTGGCGATGTTTTGACAAAGTTTTTTTAGGTGCCGTTTTGGAGGTTATAAGACTATTTGGAAATTTGTTCTCTTTCAATTTCATGATACGAAACATATAAAATTATTGGAAATTGGAGGTGCTGCCTTGAGCTTTGGAAAAGGTTTACGTGTGATACTTGTGTGAGAATTTGGAAACTTCTAGGAGTTCACTTTTTGGAAATAAGAACTTGATCGTTTTATTCATGAGATTTTTTTTGAAGCTTTGACGAGGTTGACCCTATGTAAAATTTGAGGTTGTGTGGGTTATTTTAATTGAGTTGGGATTTTACTTGGCTTTCTTTGGGCTTCCTTTGAGTTGCAGTTATGAGACTCTGATGGTGTCATTTTTTTATACAATGTGAAAGATTTGAATGATGTAAATGCACTATTTAAGTTTAGAGATTGAATATGTAAATGTATAAGTGTTGTGGGGCTACGTATGTAATCGTCGCATTGATTTGGGCCCGTTTCAACCTATTCGAAACAAGATTTGGAAAGAATACCCTTCTTGGGTCGATCTAATTATAAAAATTGGAGGAAATGATACCCTCTTGGGTTGATTCGTGGATAGTTGAGTCACATTTAGTGAGTCAGTTTGGTGGCTTTTAAGTCACATTTAGCGAGTCATATTTAGTGAGTCGGTTTTGAGGGATGATCCGCCTCCGTTACATCGTGTTTTAGGCGGTATCATTTCCTCCTCTCTTTCACCCCATTTTTGTTCTTTTATTTCCTTGCTTCTTGGTTCGTTCTTTTTGATGCTTATGTCCGATGCATAAGCGTCCACGTATAACCTTTTGCTATACATGAAACTATCAAGCAAGGTCGCAAGTAGTCGTTTTGGGGCGTAAAGTGGTGATGATAAAGGCACACCGAAGATAGAACAGAAAGATGCCTTATCCTATAACATCAAGATCCATACATTTGATGAAAAATAGGATAATAGTATCCTTCACCGGCATAAGTCTAGCGGGAGTTGGCTCGAACCTCCTTAGGTTGTTGGCAGTTCCACGCCCGACAATGTAATCGTCTCGTGGACAACGAAAATTTCTAAAAAAAAAAAGTTTTGACAAACTCTTTTCAAGCAAAAACATACTTTTTTACGAAACAAAAATTGATAACTCTTTTTTGCATGTTTAAAATTTGTATGTATGTTAAAAACAAAACATACTTTAAAGTTGATTGTCCACGTGATGAATACTTGTTTAGGCTGAGAAATAGCCCCCTAAGTGAGTTTCAAGCACACTTCTAGACGAGTGGCAGGTTTTATACATTCGGGTGACCGAGTAGCCTTCGCGGACCCTCGAGTATAAATATATATCTGAGCCTAGCCCTATACGACTGCTTGCGGTCCCCCTCACCCGAGTTTTTTTTTAATCGAAGTTTTGGGACAGGACACTCGTGTTACTTTTTCTTTCTTTCAGGATTTCTTTAAGATTTTTGTGGATTCTTTTTCTTTTTTTTTACTTGAGTCTTTTCTCGTTGATTTTCTCGAGTTTTCCTTCATGAGTTGTTACACTCTTCTTCAGATTTCCTGGACGACGTTTCTTCCATACTTTGCTTTTTGTGATGCATTTAGACTTGCTATACTTAAGGTGCAACGGATCTCACGGGCGTACATGTTTGCTTTACATTTTACAGCGCTTCATTCTTCCTGTTTCTACATGCTACTGTTCTTTCTGTACAACATGTTATACTATTCATGTTTTTATCTGCTACTGTTCTTCCTGTATAGCATGTTATACTATTCCTGTTTTTACCTGCTACTGTTCTTCCTATACAGTATGATATACTATCCCTATTTTTTACTTACTACTGTTCTTTCTGTAGTGCATGCTATACTATTCTTGTTTCTACCTGCTGCTGTTCTACGTGCATCGTACTGTTTGTCATATATTGCACAATTTATATTATATAGCTTTAAGCATGTCTTCTTTTATATAGGACATTTAGAGGACTACAACCATATGGTCGTTTGATTTGAAATCGTTATTGGACACCCTAGAAAACTTAAACTCGTCACGGCAAGGAGCTTGGAGTGAATATCGTGGGCAACACGACGAGAAACAACTTCAAGGTGGATCTGCAGCAGCAAAACACATTCACATCACCTATCACATTCTTTAGTTTAAATAACAACCCATAGGAGGCTTTCTGTACAACTCTGTTGTACAATTATAAGTCCTAACACTTTAGGATTCCGAGGTTACCGTGCGGTACGGTGTAAATCCTCCCATCTTTTTAGGCTATTTGCACAGTCCAATATTGTGTAAGCATAAGTCCTAAGTCCTAAATGATTTGCAGGATTGAAATATCAAATTAAATCATTTCGAAAGACATAAAGCCAAATAATTGGACAGTTGAGACATCTCTGGGGTTTCTCCTGGATCTGTGATATTCCCTACTTTTCTTATCTTTGGATTCCTTAAATAATTGTTCCTATTTTGAGTCATTCCCATTTGATTTTCCCATGTCCAACCGTGAAAACCTAAACTTTGAAATCTTGAAAGCAAAACCACCTGATCTTAATCGAGAGTTTTCTTAAATGACTCCCAGTCATTTAAGATATAATTAACTATAGAGGCTTGCCCTATAGGAAACCTGGAACCTAGATAAAATAACCCCTATCTAATTTTTTATGTTAGATAGGAGAACTTGTTGGCCTTTTTATAAATTATTTCGCAGACTAAAACAGATGTCACAAATTTTATTAGTCTAGGTGATTGAACTCCTATTACAAGTGATATATTTATTCTTCGAGATAAATATATTATTTGTAGTATTGTATTCAATCATCTAAACTATTTAAAATGTGAGACCCGTTTGGTCTCACATATTTTAAAAATTAAAATGTTACTTTTAAAAAATAAAAAGTGGTTATATTTATATTTAAATTATTTTCAAAATCACAAAATCATCATTTTCTCAAACCACGAAGGTTAAAAAAAAAAACAACCGACAATACGATTTGCCTAAAGTGTAATCACCCTTACCATAGATCGATGCCATGATAGATTTAGTCGCATTACATTCAATTATGAGCTTTTTAAACCCATTTTCCGGGATATCATCAGATCAAGATGCATTCCTCGCGTATGCTGAAAAAATTGTTTTCATTGCTAGAGAGGAGATTTTTTTTGTTACAATTTAATGTCATTTGGCTTGAAAACACTAGAGCTAATCACCAGCGATTTATGAACATTGTATTTAAAAAATTTAAAAGAAATAATATTAAGGTATATATTGATGATTTTCTCATTAAAAGCAAATCATTTGAAGAATTTGTAGAGGAGCTAAAAGAAACCTTTAATACTCTGAGACAATTCAACTTAAAGCTCAATCCCCTCAATTAAACTTTTGGAGTGAGTTCAGTGAGTGAGTTCAAAAAATTTCCTTGAGTACTTGCTCACTAGCCCTAAGGATAAGTTTCCTTGAGCTAATCACCAGCCCTAAGGATAAAAGTAAACCTAAAAAAAGTTTAAGCAATCATGGATGTCTCCACCAAGGAACCTTAAAGAGGTGTAAATTATGAATGGTTGCATTGTGGGCTTGAATAAGTTTCTTTCAAAATTCGGTAAACGATGTTCATCTTTTTTCCAAGATTATGAAGAATTCCACTCATTTCGTTTGGACGAAAGATTGCGACCTAACTTTCAAGCAATAGAAGGCATTCCTGTCCTCAAATGCTTTATCATAAAGTCCCAAACCAGAGGAATAACTATTCATTTACTTATGAGTGGGGAAAGAAGCAGTCAACTCTGTCTTAGTTCGTGAAGAAATTAATAAATAATTTATCATCTATTACGTAAGTTCTGCATGGAGCCAAGATGAGATACACAATCATGGATAACTTGTATTGATGCTCTTTGTTTCAGTAAGGAAACTGCATCTTTGTTTTCAAGCTCACACCATAAACGTAATTACCGAAAATTCACTCAAATCGGTGTTATCATAACCCGACCACTCGAGAAGTTTGTTGAAGTGATCAATTGAATTGAGTGAATTGAACATTTCATATGTACGCATGATAGCGATCAAAGCCCGAGTAATCGCCGACTTCTTAGCTGATTTCACACAAGACTTGAATCGTGATGACACCAGCATCATGGATGAACTCTGGGTATTTTGCTTGGATGAAGTATCAGGAAATCAAAGGAAACAAGTAGGTATGGTCTTACCTCAAAGACTCATATTCTATCATTCTATTTAGCTCAACTTCAACACCACTAACAATCAAGTTGAATACAAGGTATTGATCGTCGGGTTGAGATTTTCATCAACAATCGATGTGAGACACCTCATTGTCAAGTTAGACTCTCAGCTGGCGGTTAATCAAGTACATGAAATCCTTGAAATACGAGATGATACCTTACACAAATATCTAGCGGAGGCCAAAGCTGAGATTGGAAAGTTTGAATAATTTCGGATCGAGAACATTTTAAGAAAAGAGAACCAATTTGCCGACCTCCTCTCTAAAGGCGAACATTTAGAACACAAATGGGACATGATGCTGGAACAACCTACCATCGAAAAACCTGAAGTTTCAAACATAGAGCCAAGGTGCGGTGCAAGTTGGTCAACCCCATAAAGGAATACTTGACTACATGTGTAATCCCAACGGAAGTTACAAATCCATGAAATTTCAAACATAAAGTTGCGCTTACCTAATTATTGATGACTTGTATTTTATTACACCTTCAGGGAGGAGTTTACCAATGGTTGATATGGGTGTAACCACCAAGCCTGCTTTATTTCCCATGCTTCCTCGATGATGGGGATACTTGGGGGGAACTATGGGATCGGGTCGTTGATCAACATTTATCTTGCAACAAAATATTGAAAGGTAACATTAGTGTAGGCAAAGTAAAAGTGCTCTAGAAAGTGTAAGAAACAAATATCTACTTACTAGAATTAAGGTTTGGGAGCGTCACTATGTTGGAGCCTCTCCAATCGTTCGAAAGGTCAGAAACCTATCTTTTGGGGGTAGCCTTCAAATCAGCCATTATTACCTCACTAGGAGTAGGATCCTATGCAGGCAGTGCATACATTTCTTCTAGAGCCGCTTCGTTCAGATTGGTGCGAGAACTAGAGTTGAAGCACTTCTTGCCGGGCGTTTGTACAATTTTCTCGCCTCAACGGGCTTTGTCCTCTCAGCCTCTTTGCCTTCCCCCTTGAGTTTTGGACATTTTTAGAACATCGTTCCCTCTTTTGCTTTTGCTCAATGATCACCCTCTATCGATCCTCCAAAATGTCCATTTCTTCCTTGGAGATCTTCCCCATCAGAGCAAAGATTGGAGAAACAATTAATTCCTTATGAAAACTAACGAATGCAAAGTGTGAGCTCTAACTTATGACCCCAACAAAGATTTATATATATCACAAAGGGAGTTAACTCAAAAAACCAATTTTTTATATATAATCACTAAAATTAATTTTATTGTTAGCAACAATGTAATTTTATTTTTTTAATAGAGTAATGACTTATTAACAAGTGATAAAAGTATCCACGTGGCTCTCATCTCTTATGGTATGACAATTATTCTTTGACAAAGGGACCATATCTAAACCATCCCATTTTTTATGACAGGGAAGTTTCGAATTCTTTCATAATACGTCCCATCATCTTCTTAGAGCATAGTTTTCCGACAACTGTAATAACTCATATTCTTCATTTCTCATTTAGTAGTGTATGTCCTTGCGCAGGACACCTCGACAAGAAAAAGCTATTTTACATCCCATGCCGGTTATCACATCAGACTTGATCACTTCTGCCACCTAAGAAGCTGTTGCCACCAAACTAGAAACAATTCACATCTGCTCAGAAGCGCTTGTGACCACTCCCTGTAGGTGTAGCAATAATGCCCCCAGAGGAAGGAAAGTCTGTGCCTAGCAACAAGTACTTGCAACTGTTCTCCAAGATTGAGCTAGCGAAGCTTGATAATGGTGGAAAATCATAGTCTGGTTAAATATGATTTAACTTCTTGTTGAGCCCTGAAAGGGCAGGGTTTTTCCTTTAACTCTTTCACTCTAGCAGCTCATAGTGGCGATCAATTTTCTTCTCATTCTCTCATTCTTCTCGCAGTTTCCCATCAAAGAGCTAGGAGAACCAGAGAATTAAATGTACATCCAACAATAGATTTTTAAAACGACAGAACAACCCACACATTATGTGGGCCTTCTGGGCTAGGGGATCGAGCCCATACACCATGCATTTGGAGCACTGACATTGAACGGACCGGTCGTACATGTTTGTCATACTCTTGGAGGTGACAATACCAAGCTTGCCTCTCAGAATGATTTGGTGGTCTCCCCTGCCAAGCATGTTAGTGTTTATATGAGTTTCTTCGACTGAAATTATCGATACTTTTTATTCATGCGAGCTTCTCCAATCAAGTTCACCCATGCTTCTTGAGCTTGCCCACACCCAACGAGCTCCTCGACCGAGCTCGCCTGCATCCATCAAGTTACGTCAACACATTTGTTGAACAGTTCTTCTTGATAGAAGGAAGTAAAACTTTGTTCCATCATCGTCCATGTCTATTTATTGACCGCATGATGTCCATGCCTGGGAACTTATGAACAGCGAGTCTTAACAGGCTTCATACAACACATCCTACAACATAACATTTATTTATTATTTATAGCACTATGAGGGAATGTACATTTAAGGAGATATATAGGAAGAAAAGAAGGGAAGGTCTTCTCTCTCCTGTCTTCTTTCTCACCATGATCAATAACAATACACACACTCTAAAATCTTTGATTCCCTTCTATCTCCTTAATAAGGTCTCTCCAAGATTGTATGAGTCCACGGACAATTCGGGACCCTACGTCCTAAAAAAATTCAATGTTATAAAAGAGATGATATAATTTATTTTCTATCTATAAACCTATTTTTCTGTTTTACTTTCATTGCTATTACTACCTTCTACCATAGGAAAATAATTTTTACGCATGAGGTGACGTGAGCATGAGATTTAGCATCTTTAGGTTGGTCTAACTGGAAATTATGTGTGTTTATTTATTTTTTATTTCTTGGATTTTGTTAGTAGGTGGGGGGAGTAATGAGGGGGTAGGGAAAGAGTTTGCAAGCAGTGCCACTCTAATGAGTGGCCATCTGTTGATAATTGGCTACTTTTGAACCCATATACATCAAGTTAACTGTTAACTTCTTTTTGATTTTATGGCATTCTAAGCGAGTGATTTTAGTACCAATCTTTAACCCTTTTTTTTTTTTTTGCTTGCTCAGATCATTCTTTTCCAATTTGGATTGGGTGCTAATGCTCACTACATTATTTTGGAGCTATATGCCCAAGGAAATATCATTTTAACAGACTCCGAGTTTACAGTCATGACACTTCTACGATCACATAGGTTTGTTGCTATAGTCGCTGTTTAACTGCCATCTAAATTGATTCTTATTTTTTATTTTGCTACAAGATTTTCTTATATGTCTATGCTTATGCTATGAACTTAGAAGATATGGAATTATGGGATTTCTTTCCTGTTGATTTATAGTGGGCACTGGAATTTTACTGATTTATGATGGGAACTGGATTTTGATTTTTATCTTAGATTTATCAAGATGAATGTCTTTTAATTTGTCAGTTGAAAGCTTACTGGTAATGTCTTTTTTAACATCTCCCTTAAAATCATGATTCATATTAGGTTATTTGTTGAATCTTATTATAACTTATATGGTTGTTTATTTGAATAACTTATCAGCTTATGGTGGACTCTAGTGCATTAAAAGTATTTTGCTTATTTAGTATGTAGATAATTGAGTAGGAGAATTATGTTCTTTCTCATGCTCTTTCGAGCACCCTAAATTAAATGGTGGATAGGAAGTTTGTAATTTCATATTTATCTTCTAGTTTACATTCTTTATGCCTTTCAAATTACATCATATTAACTTACAATTTCATTCCAAATTAGGAAGTAACATAAGAGAAATAAATGAAGCAAATAATCATGCAAATTAATCAACGTTTTGGTAAATGCTTGGCTTTCTAATTTTATAATTTTTATAGTGGTGTAATATTTCTTATGATGATTCCTTAGAAAACATGTTCTCTAATGTTCAAACACTTGTTCTGTCATGTATGCTTCAGCTTTTGGTTGCCTAATTAAGCGCCTAACATTCATCTTAAAGCAATGAATTGAAGTCCTATAATAAAATACCAATTAAATGCCGTATAATTATTTTGGCCACTACTTGTTGTAGTTTGCTTGCTGGGCATTCTAATAATGGGTTCAATTGGTTGCGGTTGACAACGTCTGTGCAGTGTGCTATTTCCAAAAATATCACCGTTGTTCCCGAGGGCTTAGGCGATTCATGTGTGTCTTATTTAGGATTTGATAATAATTAATTTTTTTTGGCGCCTTTTAATAGTTTCTAGAGGCAATTCAATTTGTAGTGACTATGATGATACTAATGTTGAGCACTAGATTAGCTCGTTAGTTTGAGCTTTGTTTATTTTAAAATGGGCTCAAGTGAAGAATTCATAAAGACTAGAATGCAAAGAAAGAGCACCTAGCCGGGTATTTAAGTGTAGTTGTAGATAAATGCAAATTGATCGAGTTAGATTCTACTGATGTTATAAGGATGATGAACTAATTGAAGTCAATATAATTTTTGGCAAAATTTACTTTGAAATATATTCAAAATTTTTAAAAACTATTTGAGAATTTTCTATGTTTTTTAGGAAATTATTTAAATTGATTTTTCTAGAGAATTTTCTATGTTTTATAGGAAATTATTTAAATTGATTTTTTTTACTTTTATCATTTAATAAGAGAAATTTGAATTTTATCTCCCTTCATGCCCACTTTCACATGATTTCCCTCTTATTTAAAGAAAATATTGGGAATGTATCACTCAAATTCTTCTTTGGACAGAAATATCCCAAATGACGGATACTATATTTCCCAAATTGATACATAAAGAAAACGATTTGAACTAATTTGAATTTGAACAATTTCAAAATTGATTTGAACAAATTCAGACCTAGTTTAGGCCTAAGGTGTGAACTCTTGATCTTGAGGTCAAGCCAATCCATCGACGTGAACACAATCTTGGAGAAAGAGCATCATGACATCTTTGCGTGTCGATATAAAGAGAATGACGTAGTCCTCATCATTGAGGTTCTAGCATTATTGCAAAAGATCGTGTCTAAATTTCAAGAATGTAGAAGAAGCTTCTAAAAAATGAGGATTTATACGTCAAAATCCTGAAAAGTTTTAAGCCAAGTGCACTCGAGGTCAAGATATTTGTTGCCGAGCGAGGGGATAAGCTATAGTGGCATTCGAGTATGGAATATTGAGGATCTCACTCGGTAACGATGCATAAAGTTCGAGCAAGACTTAAAGTTCAAACAAAATTTAGGCAAGGCAAGAACCCACTTGTGATTGTGCTCAATTTGGTGAAGGGAAGACAAATGATTCCAAAAAAAAAGAGCTGTAATAATTTTGCCCGAAAATGCTTGATTGAGTTTTAAAACATCCTCACACAAATTATTATATGGATCAAAATATGTAGGATCTGATTAGCCATCTCAGTAGGCATGATAGTTAGTATGTTGATTGCGACATGTGAAGAAGCATAATCTTGAGAGGGCGATGTAGGAGTGTCTCCCGCTTCTTGACGAAGCGGAACGTGAGATTTCCCACAACTATATGCGGCACCCGGGTTTGCACGTGTAGGGCAGAGCCCGACCTAGCGGCCTCTCTTCTAATTTCTTTCCAATTTTAAGCACATTTACTTTTATCAATCTTATTTTTTCTAGTCCTTTCCTATATATATGTGTATTAGGATTTGAATTTTGAATTTTTGTGTGTTTACCGGGATAGCCGTACACGTCTCCGTTTTTTCCTTCAATTGTTGTATCTGAGAGTTAGAGTCATTTTTTGGCTATATCTTGCTTTTGAGTGGTGATTTTTTTCCCTGTCCCCTACCGCATCCTCTCACGTCGCTCCCAGTCGTTTGCCATTGCTGCAATCGCTCCAAACATCAGCCCACTGCTGTTTTCATTTCAGTTTTTCAATTCCAGTCGTTTGTCTTTGCTGCTGCTGCTGCGTCGGACAGCTGCCCTCTTGCTGTTCTGCAGTACCTCATATCCTCTGTCGCTGCTGCCATCATTCTCTCTTGTTGCCGCCACCCAGAACAACGCCTATTTGCTGTTCACCTGTAGTTCCTACGGTCCAGCCACCTGTTTCTCTCATTCCAACTTGCTGCCACTGCCAAACCTTCTCTTTGTTGCCACCGTCCTTCTCCCTTGCCACCGCAGCTCATAACAACCACCAACGACTTCCCCGTTGTCCAACCCCCTCTTTCTTGCTGCCCTTGCCTAGACAACAACCGCGCTTGTCGTTCCTACAGCTTCACACCTCCCCCCTCACAGTTGCCCACACAACTTTGCTGTCCGCACGAGTTTTGGTCCTCCCCCCCTTTGCCACCTATCTGGAGGACCAAACCCTCGCCGATCACCTCCACTATCCCGAGATTCACCCTTGTTTGAGTGTCCGTGTTGTGTTTGTTGCTATTTCTGTTTCCGTTTGTGAGATTGTATTTCCCTATTTTGGATTCCACAATAATATTTAATTTTCCTATTATTATAAAGGTGAACTCCGATATCATTTAGTATCCGAGCTAGCATAATTATGGTCATATCCTATGATTTTTACCATCCATAAATACCCAACCCTATATTCACAAAAAAAAAAAAAAAAATCATTTGTTGATTTTTCATACTGCTCACTTAAAAATTTTATTTTCCACCCTATGTTATCCTTATACACCATTTTTTGCCTACCCAACACAAACCCCAATCACGTCATCGAAGAGATAATTGCCTCTTCAGGAGGAAATACTACAATGTCGTTTATAAGAAATTTATAAAGAGATGTCTGAAAATTTTCTATAGAGGATGTACGGCGGGAAATCCTCCAACTACAATGGAGGTTTATTGGATTTAAGAGGAGTCAATCTGGAAGTGTCACTCGTAGTCACAACAATGACTTGTCAGATCGAAAGAACATAGTGAATCACTTCCACCATACATATTTCAGAGATGAAGAGCCACTACCCTGATGACTTGACATGAAATATTAGAGAACCTTGGATTTTGAAGTAAAAGTGAATTTGC
This sequence comes from Phalaenopsis aphrodite, assembly GCA_003013225.1. NCBI lineage: Eukaryota > Viridiplantae > Streptophyta > Magnoliopsida > Asparagales > Orchidaceae > Phalaenopsis > Phalaenopsis aphrodite. The sequence continues at coordinate 1,914,540 of NEWO01000026.1, forward strand.
CATATTTTTTATGGCCACACGATCCAAAGTAGTTCATCGAGTGACTGGACAGTGGAACATGTCTTTGAGTACCAAGGCGTCCTACCAGAGAGAATGGTAAAACTAGCTGCCATTAAGTTATGGAAGAGTGCATCTCGGTGGTGACAGGACTTGAAGATTCTTCTACAGTGAGAAGGGAAATGTAAAATTGCATCTTAGCCTAAGATGAAACAAGAGATACGTGCCAATACCTACCAGTTTATTACAGACATGACATGTTCTCAGGGCAACATCACCGGGTGACTGCCACATCTTTTAGGTAAAGTTTAATCCCAGGATCAAGCAACAAAAGTACACCCAACGAAATATCCAAGCCGACTCTGCTTGAGGATACACTAGTTTAGAGTGGAGAATAGTTGGAAGCAATTCATAGTCCCAAATTCGTCCCAGTTAGGAATTGTTTGAAACATCATGGGTTTGGACACACTGAATCAGATTGCCCAATTCAGAGGATAATCTTTTTCACTGATCAAGTAGCAGTTGAATGTGCAATGACAACGTAGACAATGAAGAATGCGAGGATACAACTGAGAAATGCCACCTTTCAACTAATGAGGGAGAAAAACACATTGTTCAAGTTGAACCCATAAGAGTGACTCCTACCAAATAAAATTAGTAGTCCAAGACAGTCTTAAGTACAAAGGGCCGACATCAGACACATGTCAAAACCAAATAAGAGAATTTTATACTTTTCATATATATGACCTACTTTTTTAGTTTCCTTTACTAAGAGATGTCCAACATGTTAGAGATGAGATTTTCTTGCGTCACTTTTGGAAGATTATATGGAGTCATTTGAGTATTTAAATCAATTCAATTGTGTACCCACTAACAGATGATCAGACATGTTAGATGAACCAAAATGTTGGAAACTGTCGTAAGATCTTTGTGGGAAAGAAAATTCCACCACGGGATCCATGTTCAACCAGAGAAAAATAAGTAGCCTCTCTGGTTAGCGAGAATTGCCTAGCTTGCCATAGATTTCATGACAGAGTTGATTCCTTTTTACATACTATATCTGATACATTCAAGCGAGTACGAGTGGAAGAAGCCAATTATATATTTAATGGCTCAAGGCTTGATCCGTGAGGATACCCATCCACTTAAAGTTCCAATTTTGGTTGAGCCAAAAGATAATTAGTACTTGTTCTATCAGGATGTGCTTTGGAATTTAATAACAACATGAATTATTTGGAGATTAAAACATCTCCGCCAATTTCAACGTGGTCGGCTGGACGCCATATTATGAGGAGACAGAGAAGCTTCTATGGCTGAGGTTGAAGCTCCCCCATTCCCGGGAGACTAACTCGGGAGCATCTCCCTCTTTTTGACAAAGAGGGACTCGGGAACTCCCACTACTATATGCGGCACCCGGGTTGCGCTTGCAGGGCAGAGCTGGACCGAGCGACTCCTCTTCCAATTTCTTTCCAATTTTTAGCACGTTTGCATTTATCCTTCATTTCTATTCCTTTACAATGTACGTGTGTATTAGAGTTTGAAGTCCGAGCTCTGGTGTGTTTTTTATTGGGATGATAGCCAACCTCTTCTTTTTTTCTTCAAGGGCTGTATCCGAGGGTTTGAGTGGTGCTCCGGATATATCTCGCTTCCGATGTGATGATTATCTTCCATATCCCTTTCCGTATCCTTCCTACGTCTTTCCCGACCACAGTCCATTACTGCAGTCGCCCCCAAACATCGGCCCGTAGTTGTTTTCACTGCAGTTTTCCATTTCTAGTCTTTTGCCCTTGCTGCTGCAGCCCCGGACAGCCATCCTCTTGTTGTCCTGCAGTCCCTCTCATTTCCTATCGCTGCTGCCATCATTCCTCCTCAGTGCCGCTGCCCGGAACAACACCTATTTGCTGTTTATCTGCAGTTCCATCCATCCAACCACCCTTTTCTCTCATTCGAGCTTGCTTTCACTGCCTGAAATCCTCCCCTTCGCTGCAGCCGCCCTCCTCCCTTGCTATCGTAGCTTATATCAACCCTCCCAGCCTTCGCACCTCCCCCTCGCAGTTAACCACACCTTCCAGCCCTTTTCCTACCCTTTGCTACCTCTCTAGAAGACCAAACCCTTGCCGATCACTTCCACACCCCGAAGATCCATCATAATTTAAGTGTTTGTGTCGTGTCTGTTACTATTTTTTATTTTTGTTTGTGAGATTGTGTTTCCCAACTTTGAATTCAGTAATAATATTCAGTTTTTTTAATGATTTGAGTCAACTCTGTTATTAGAGGGCTTATGAAGCTATGTTGCTATTAGCCCATCACATAAGTGAAGTGGGCTCGATCTAGAGAACTTAGAATGTTGTTAGGTGAATATAATCTAGAGGTCGAACACGGAGGAGAAGCAGGCTTATGTTGTCGAGTGTCATAGACAATATAGGAGGTGGATGAGGTGATAAATCCTTCAAATTTGAGTGCAGAGGGATGTGAGGATCATAATCCACACTTAGATGCCATGAAGAAAATTTGGTATGGAAATTGTATTATTCTTTTGCTCTTCCGACCAGCCATATGAAAAATATTAGAGGTTATTCCTCATCTCTTAATCACTTTTTCTTGTTTCTTTTATCCTAGTATTACAAATCAACTTTCAATTATATTCTCTAATATAAGAAATAATATAAAGTAAATAAATATTATGTTTATTAATCTGTGTGCCTAATATGGTCCTTATTCAAACTTCATTGAATAAATGTCAATATGTTTTTTTAGAATATAGTTTCTTGAAAAGACTACACTGTAGCCTTCTAGAGATAATTCTTGCTGGAAATAAGTTAGGAAACTTGAAAAGATCGTGCATCTTTTAGATAAAATTGTGGTTGGAAGTACATAATAAAAGTTGAAAAATTACGTAATAATCATATAATGGATAAAGTTGAAATCTATTATTTCTCTAACCACGTCGTTGAATTTTTACTTGGAATTGTTTTAGATAACTTGAAGGGTCATCTGTTGACTACATAAAACTAAAATGCATCTCTTGTTTTTTTCTTTTTTCTTTTTTTTTTTGTATTTTTAACCACTTTTGTTTTTTTATAAGGATTCCTGTTTCTGTGGTGCATGCATGCTGCCTGTCTTACCTCAAGTCCTGAAGAGGAAAAGTATAATTAAATAAATGGTCTGGGAGGAGGTTTACTCCTACAATATAGGGCATGTAAACTACCTGAGCCTAAACTTTAAGATATACCGCTTAGTGAGGGAGCAGAGGTTACAATTTGAAGGTTTTTATTTGATAAGTAGTTACGTTACATTAAATGAAAATATTTCTTCTAGAAATGTCTGTTATCTACATTTTAGAAGTTCAACCATAAAGTTTCTCTAGATAAAATTAGCTTGAATGCGGGACCTCAGAGAACTCTCGTGTTTATGATAAATCTATTGTTTTGGACTTTGGCCCTAATAAAGGTGGGTGGGATTTGTAAATCACATGGATCAACAGTTAAATTTTCCAAGTACACTTAGGGGGTGTTTGGCTGTAAGCCTTTAACTAGGATTGAGCATTAGTAGGATTTAGTAAATATGTAAATCGTAAATTCGTAAACCGTTAATTCTTTAAATCCACCCTACCTTTGGATTTAGTAAATCCGGATTTAAGCCCGATAAAAGGCAAAATTTGGGACTCTAAATCCGAAATTTCATAAATCCACCAAAACTCTTACATTTTAGAGTGTGGCTGGATTTATTAAATTCGCTGATAAAGCCTATTAAAAGACACTATCAAGTACCCATGTTAAAAGTGGCAAATAATTTAACTGAGTCATGCTAAATGCATGTGCATAGAATAATAGGCAATGAAACTTAGGATACACAAAATAATGAAACTCGGGATACACCAAAAAAAGTCATCTTATGATACTGCAATGTAATTGGGAGAAGAAAACCTATATTTTGATCACTTTAACTAGAGTATATATCAAATTTTCATGCTGATATTTCTTGTGCTCATCCTAGGAATCAATGGGAAATTGCATACTTCCCAGTCAATTGGTGTTGTCACTTAAGATCAGGACTCATAAACTCATCTGGCCAAATTCTTTTCATATGGGTACTGCTGACAATATTATATAATGAGTGGTATGTATGTATGTAAATGCCCCATATATATTGAGTGGTATGTATGTAAATACCTAGGAATTGAGTGGTTTGT
>NEWO01000026.1:1941178-1963947 GCA_003013225.1 Phalaenopsis aphrodite
AGTGGACCAAAACAGTCGATCGGCTGACTCAAGCAGATTGAGCCAAGTCCGAACAACCGAAGATCAATAGGAGCCGATCGAAAACCCACAAGTCAGCATAGTCAGTTGAACGAGTTTTGCTGACCTAAGGTCCGCCAATCTCAGCCGAGCCATATAGGCTCATTTATCTAAATATCCAAAGTATTCTGTAATGCCCCCATTAAAATAGGGGTAAACAGGTATTTAATATACATTGTACCCCCTCTCATATAATTAGGAGGCTCATTTCATTAGAAAGGGCTAAGCAAAAGTAATCAATAGAAATTCCCTCATTCTATTGCTCATTATTGTGCACTTTCTCTCTCCCATTTTATGCTCCATTCCTTAAATATGATTCACAGGATAAATTCAGATTCAACGTCTTAAAAAAATGTGTTGAGCGAGGATCATGCCACCACCAAAAAGAGAAACAACACAAGGAGAATAATCAAGAATTAATTTTGACTTGAACTTGGATGCCTCGAGGCTAGGACGACCTGAGGTTAGGACGATCTAAAGCTAGGATAATCTATGACCAGGATGATTTGAGACCAGGACAATCCGAGGCAAGGACAACCCGAAGTCTGGATGATCCGAGGCCAGGATGACATGACGCCAGGACAACCTCGAGGCCAGGACAACCTCGAGGTCAGGACGACTCGAAGCCATGATGACCCAAAGCCTGGATGACCCAATATTAAATATAATACCTTGATATTGTACTCCATCCCCTATAAATAGTGAATCATTTCATGTAAGAAGGACCCTTTTTTTTACATTGGATTCTCTCCCTTCCCTCATGTATAAAAAATATTCGATTATATAAGCAATATCACAATAGCCCGAGAATATCCTAATTTGCCTCAGAGGGTTAAGTTGTTGTGCACTCCTCTCTCTGTCTCTACCCTCCTCTCTCTCTCTGTCTCTCATTTCTAAAACTCTAATCTCTTTAGGAGTGATTTAAGGATAAATCTGGATTCAACAACAACATTATTACTAGTTCGGGGGCATTTACGTACATACCAAATAATTCTTATATATTTACATATCTAACATCTAAACACTCATATTTACATGCATTCCACTCATAACTTTAATATCACATTAAAATTGCCACTATCACTATTTTTTTAAAGGTAAAACACTCCTTTTCATGTATAGGTTTATGACACCAAAGTGTTAAAGTGCAAATATCAAACTTTGGGTGTTAGTTATGTAAATACATAAGAATTGTGTGGTATGTATGTAAATTTCCCAGCTACTTATTCTTTAGTTATGCAACTATTTATGCGATGAAGCTGATCGAACAAAAAGAGAAACAAATGCTCTTCAACTTGGTGTATTCCTTTTCTTTGAAGGCTTATTTGGGATCACTTTGTTTTTTATTTTTTGTTTTCATTTTTATTATGAAAATATGCTTTTTTAGTATATTCCTTGCATGTTTTTATTTTTTGCTTTAAAAACAAAGTAGCTTGTTTTTAAAATACTCAAAACATTGAAAAATTGTTTTCAATGTTTTTAAAAATAACTAAATATATTATATCATATCAAACATATTTTATTTTAAATCAACAAAAAATCTAAAGTGATCCCAAATGGCCCCTAAATTTTGCATGATTATATTTAGACTGTTAATGCAGCAGCAGTTACATTTAAATAATTTACTGGCGTACTGCATTTTGTAAATAAACTCCCTTCTGAGTGTTGTGGTGCAGGAAAATCGTGTATTTACACTGAAGAAAGAAGTGGACCATTCCATTAAAATGGCCGAATTAATTGAATATAACTTGGAAGATGTTGATGCCGCCATCTTAGCTGTTCGTGTTGCTCTTGCAAAAGGAATGTCTTGGGATGATCTTGTACGAATGGTGAAGGAAGAGAAGAGAGCTGGAAATCCTATTGCTGGTCTCATTGACAAACTCCATCTTGAAAGAAATTGCATTACGTTGTTGCTGAGCAATAACTTGGATGAAATGGATGAAGATGAAAAAACTTGCCCAGTTGACAAGGTAAAACTCATGTGATAACACTAGACCGTGTTCTTGAACTACTTTATACAGCAGAATAGAAATGGACGCTTTGTCTTGGGAAGATTTACATACATAATACTCAATTTTTATGTATTTACTTGTGTAGCTCCTAAACTTTAATTTTTACATACATGCCATAATCCCGAGGCATGAAAAGGTGTATTTCACTTTTTAAAGATAAAATGGTTTTATTTTTGATGTGATATGAAAGATTTGGGTGACATGAATGTAAGAATTAAAGTTTAGGTTTTAGATATGTAAATGCATAAGAATTGGGTGGCATTTATGTAAAGCCCGCTTATATCTTTTTATGTACGTTTCCACAAGAAGACCTGATAACATTGTCAGACTATGAGGGGTGTCTGAACCTCTTGTCCTATGGCTTATATTCTTCCCCATTTTGTTCTGCAGCTACTGCAATATATGTTTATACATTCGGGGCATTTACGTACATAGCAGACAACGCTGATGTATTTACATATCTCACCTAATCTTTATATTTACATACATAGCAGTCCAATCTTTACTATCACATAAAAAATAACACTATTGCTACTGTTTAATAGTGAAATGCACCTTTTTCGTGCATAGGTTTAAAGAATCAAAATGCTATGTATGCAAATAGAAAGTTTAGCTGTGAGATATGTAAATACATAAGAATTGTTTGCTATTTATTTAAATTGCTCTATATATTCTTAAGGCAAATTTACATACGTAGCACTCAATTCTTATGTATTTACATTTCTCACACGTAAACTTTCATATTTACATACATAACATTTTAGTGCTTTTAAACAATGCATGAAAAGTTGTATATGACTTTTAAAAAGTTAGAATAGTGCTATTTTTGATGTGTATTGAAGATTTGAGTGCTATGTGTGTAATTATGGAAGTTTACGTGTGAGAAATGTAAATACATAAGAATTGTGCGCTATGTATGTAAATGCCTCTTTTATTAAATGAAATCTGATGACTTGCAACCTTTTATCATTTGGCTATCTAAATACTGACTTTAATTGGAACATTTTTTATTGGTTGGTTTGTTTATTTAGTATGATGAAAATTTTCAGGTAGAAGTAGATTTAGCACTCTCTGCTCATGCAAATGCTCGGAGTTGGTATGAACTAAAGAAGAAACAGGAGTTCAAACAAGAAAAAACTCTAACAGCTCATGAGAAAGCTTTCAAAGCAGCTGAAAAGAAGACACGTCTTCAGCTTGCTCAGGTATTATTGTTTTGGGAGATTTACATACGTAGCACTCAAGTCTTATGTAATTACATATCTCACATCTAAACTTTCATATTTATATACATGACACTTTGTGGTTCAAACCTATGCATGATAAAGTGGTAATAGTGCTATTTTGATCTGATATTAAAGATTTAAGTGCTGTGTGTGTAAATATGAAAGTTTAGGTGTGAAATATGTAAATACTTAAGAAACGTATGCTATGTATGTAATTGCCCTTACTGTTTTTTGTTGCTGGAGTATTGCTTTGTTTCAATCCTATTCATTTTACTTTGATAAAATGGCAGTGTAATTAAAAATGTTTCAAGGAAAATGGAGGATATGAAATAATATGTTACAGTAATTCTTATTTTGGTGTAAACTATTTAAACTGTCAAAACATTTAGATGCTAAACCGTATGTTATGATAATCCTTATTTTTGTGTGAAGTATTAAGCTGTTCAAAACATTTAGATGCTCCTTACCAGCCAGAGTGGCATTTGCTTGCCGCAAAGCTATTTGTACCTTGATAACTTTGGAATTATTGCTTGCCTTGCAGGAAAAGACAGTTGCCGCAATTTCTCACATGCGCAAAGTTCACTGGTTTGAGAAATTCAACTGGTTTATCAGCAGTGAAAATTATTTGATTATTAGTGGTAGAGATGCTCAACAGAATGAGATGATAGTCAAGCGATATATGTCAAAAAGTGATTTGTGAGTATTACATTCATGTTTGCTGTTCCAATTTAAAAAGTTTTCTCTGTCCTTCATTGATGGTGTATAGTTTCATGCTTACATTCTCAGAAAGCCATTTAACCAAATCATCATTTTCTAAATCGGCCAGCTGTATTAGAGCCAACCATCTACTTGGGTTTTATGCTCTGAAATATGTTAATTTTGTGGTTGTGATCGGAACCAAGATAAATTTTCACTGAAATTAGGGCAAACAAAATCTTTTCTTCAATAACTCCAAACAATTCAACTCAAATACATAAAGATAAGCACCTGCCATTCGAGAGGTGGGTGATCTCTCCCAAATCCTAACCTTACACCCACAATTCGATAGGCAGTCGATCTCTTTCAAAACCTAACCCTAAGACTTAAGACTACTATCTCATAGCATACCCTAACCCTAATCTATTAAGCCTAATCTATACCAAACAATTATTAATAACAAAAGAATAAATGACTGTAGGCGCCGCTGTGACATTACTCCCCTACCAAAAAGTCAAATTGTTCTCAAGGTGAGAAAAAATGAAATTGCTGGGAGATCAAGTTGTATGCTCCCACTCATAAATTGACTTTAGTTCGGCTCTCACCATCATTACCTGATTGAAATAAGTGATGGATTGTTGACACTGCATGAGGACTACGCCTAATCCATAGCCTGAAGCATCCGTCTCTACAATGAAAGGTTGGCAGAAATTCAATAACACTCATATTGATACACTCATCATGACTTTCTTTAACTTCTCAAAATTCTGAGTCGCCATCTCCCACTAGAAGTTTTCATTTTTCAATTACTCTGTCAACGACCACACAATCAAATTACAACCCTTCAGGAATCTCTGGTAGTATCTAGTAAGTTCCAAAAATCTTCTCAACCCCTTTAAGGTCTTAGGTAGTGGCCACTCTCAACATAGTTGCCACCATTGATGGATCCGCCTTGCACTAACTAGAGTCACTGCGAAGCACTACCATCTCGTCTCCCTCCTGAAAACTCAGCAGTGTCAAAATCATTCCCTTGCGAGCTGCCCCTACTCATCTCTACCTGTCTCGTTTCCATAATTATTTATGAATGACCTTCTCACTTGGAAAAGCAGTGACAACAAAAGAAACAGATGTAGTTGGATGCATCTCTCCGCTGAGGTCCCACCCAACATGGTTCCTTGTTCTAGGTCATAATTCTTCGAATTGATCTTCTCCAACTCTGAATCACACATCGTATTATTTCGCTCGCTGCCACTTATTCCAAATCTCCATATGTCGAACCATTTCCTCAATATGTTGTCCCTCGAATTCGTTCCCTTCTCCTTCGCTAAATCTCGCCTGTTTCTGTTCGTTCTAGCCGTTTGGATGCTGTACTTTTTCTTTCAAGTGCCATCACTAGTCTGCTCCCGACTCCTTCGCTCAATTCTGACTGCTTCCGTTTATTTCAGTTGTCCTGATATCATGACATTCCTTCCAAGTGTTGCCCCTTAAGTTCGCTTCCGATTTCCTCGTTTGATTTCGCGACTCTAGATTCACCTAAGGCAACGACGCTGCCCGCACAAAACAACATAACTCGAATGCATAAAGATAATCATCTATAATTCGAGAGGTAGATGATCTCTCCCAAACTCTAATTGTAGCACCTACAATTCGAGAGGTATGTGATCTCTCCCAAAACCCTTACTCTAAGATTCAAGACCACAATCTCATATCATGCCATAACCCTAACTTATTAAGCCTTATTATACCAAACAAGAATAAATAACAAAAAACTAAATTGCCTGTAGGGGTGGGTGTAACATATTGTTGTTGTTTTTGTCAATTCCTGGTATCAAATTTCTTTCACTTGTCAACTTTTCTATTGCTTTGTTTTGTATTGGCTCTTATTAGCAAGAGATTAAATCCATGCAAATAAAGTTGGTCTATGGAAATGGAGTAGAAGATCGTGACTTTTGTGCATCATTATTGTATGTGAAAATGAAATGTAAGTATGTGTAACTAACTTTAACTTCTAAATATGTTCCTTTAAATGACCTGCTGACGATCCATGAATAAATAACTTTTATTACATGGATGTTTTAGGGGCTGTTTGGTAGCACCCTATTAATAGGATTTATCTGTCGGATTTACTAAATCCTGCCAAGCATAAAAAAACTCAAGTTCTATGGATTTATGAAATTTAGATTTAAGGTCCAAATTTTGTTTTCGATTCAGGTTAAATCCGGATTTAATAAATCCAGCAAAGGGATGAATTTAATAAATCGAGATTCAGCCAAACACCCCCTTAGGTTCTATTGGCACTACCTATGTAAACCTACTTACAATATTGTCATATTTAAACAGGCTAAAGTATAATGTCATTTTATATTAATTGACTTGCATCTCCTTCATCTTTGGCAGAATTAATACTATATTGTTTTTGTATCTGTAATTATTTTGATTGATTGACAGATAAGATAACTATGGATTATGTAAACATTTTTAGAATTTGTGCCATTATTATTTGATTTTATTTTATTTGTTTATAATTTGTCTTTATGTTAATTTTCATGGCCGCATGATTATGTGTCGATATATGAGAAGTTTGATTATTTAGTTTTATCTTATAGGACTTTTATTATACGTAGAGGCTCTAAAACGCATGCAAATTATTCTATTATTAGCATGTTTTTCTATACCTTTCTCTTTCTTCCTTCTTTTAGTACATGGATGTTTTAAAAGACAAATTGATGCATGGTTCTTTTGTATCTTATCGCATGTTTTCATTGTCAAAAAGGAACTTTTAGTACACGGATGCTTTAAGTTCAATTGTCACCACTATGTAAACATGCGTACAATACTGTCATATTTTAAAAGGCTAAAGTATAATGTCCTTATAAGGATGCCTTCCTTTTTGAGCTCAACACTATTCACATCCACCTTTATCATAGCCAATCATGCCTCCCCTAATGAGCTTAAATATAAGCAACCAAAGTTGTAGTGAAAGGTGACTAATGATATTATACTTTGGCAACAATAGAGATCACCTTTCCAAAAAAGAGCATATGGTACTCTAAAATCCCAACTTCTCTTCACTTAAAATTAAATTCCTATTTTGCTCTTGATTATTCTCCAACAACAACAAGCTTTATCCCACTAAGTGGGGCGGCTACATGAATTCTTTTTCTCCATTGAGTTCTATTGAGTGTCATATTCTCATTTAATTCTAATAAATTATGATCATTTTTTATACAATATGTCAAAGTCTTTCTAGGTCTACCTCTATATTTCTTAACATAAGTTGAATTTAAAACGACTACTCTTCTAACCAGATCATCATATGGTTGACGTTTAATGTGAACAAATCATCTAAGACCACCCTTTCTAATTTTATCCTCCATTGGAGCCACCAACCCTATAACGAATATATTCATTTCACATTTTGTCTCTGTGCAAAGCCACTTATTCATCTAAGCATTCTCATCTCGATAATACTTAACTTAGTTTTATGCTTCTCTTTTAAAGGCCAACATTCTGCACCATAGAGCATTGCAGGTCTCACCACCATCTTATAAAATTTTCCTTTTAGTCTAAGCGATGCTTTTCTATCACACAATAGGACGAAAGCATTCCTCCACTTCAACCAACCAACTTGAATTCTACTAATAACATCTCCATCTATATCACCATCACTTTTAACAATAAACCCGAGATGTCTAAAGCGTTCACACATTTTAATTAGTTGATCACCCATAGTTACAACTTTCTCACTAGAGCTACTACTACTAAAATTACATTCCATGTATTCAATTTTAGTTATACTCAAACTAAGGCCTTTAGACTTCAAAGCAGGCCTCCATAATTTAAGTTTTTCTTGAGCTATTTCTCTAGTCTTATTCACAAAAAAGATATCATCAGCGAAAAACATACATCAAGGTACATCCTCGTAAATGTCCAATTAAGAGCATCCATAACTAAAGCAAAAAGGCATGGGCTTAAAGCCTATCCCTGATGTAATCCAACCGAAATAGGAATATATTTGGTCAATCCTCCTTCTGTTTGAACACAACAACTATGGTATACATATCTTTAATGACTTGAATATAAGGCATATGAAAACCTTTTTTCTCTAGAACTCTCCAAATGATATCTATTGAAACCTAATCGCAAGCTTTTTCTAAATCAATTAAAATCATATGTAGATCCTCCTTATTCTCTCTGTACTTCTTCATCAAACCTATCAATAAATGTATAGTTTTCATAGCAGCCCGCCATAAATCTAAACTGATTATGAGAAATCCATGTAATACGTATTAACCTATGTCCAATTACCCTCTCCCATAATTTTAAAATATGACACATCAACTTAATTCCTCTATAATTTGCACACTTTTGTGCATACCTTTATTCTAAAAAATGGGGATCAAAATACTCTTCCTCAACTCAGGCATCTTTTTAGTTTTTAAAATAATGTTAAAGATTTTATGATAGTGGAACTAGTTATGTAGTGGAACACAAAAGAAATTTTTTATTAATATAGAAATAAGGTTATGACATGACTCAAACAGAAATGTACTACAATAATAGACTATTCGTCGGTTATGACTTGTGGAAGAGATCTGAAGGCGGTGGTGGCATCGGTGGGGTGGTAGGGAAAGGTGAAAAAGGCCAAGTGGTTGTTTGGGTAGGTTGGTATGGTGTTTTGGTTGGTTGTAGGTAAGCTGAACAACAAGGTTGTGGAGGGAGTAGAGGTGGCAACAGAGTGGTGGAGGGATATGGGGGTGGTAGGCAGCTAGGGAAGAGATAGGAAAAGTTTCGGGGATAAGTAGGGGAGAAGTTTGGAAGGATACAATACCACCTTGGAGCAAGATACAACCGGAGCATCGCTTGTCGTCGGAGATAGCGCTAACAAGTGGGCAAAAAGGACTCCATAGGAGATTTGAAGGCAACACATCCAGAACTGACTCCCACACACACAGTGGACAACAATTTATAGACTCACAGGAAACTTCTACACAAGGAAAATGGGGGAAGGCAAGAAGAATCCAGAAAACACTGCAGCAGTCCACGAAGCTTCTCTGGATCGCGAAAGTTCGTGCTTCATCCCACCTTCATGAGAATTCGCGAACCCCGACCCGCTTTCGCTCCGCTTCTGCCATTGTGACGCTTCGCGGGGGAATTTTTCCCCGAGGGATTGAAGCGCCCCGCTTTGTGGTGCATTCAACGCAAGTAACCAGGCATTGTTTTAGCGTCCGTGTTAGTTTAGTAAGACAAGAAACTCTCAAATCTCCTAAATATTTTTACACTTCAATTGAGATATCATCAGGTCCTATAAACTTTCCTCCATTATTTTTGTTTAAAACCTCCTCAACTTCTTTATTACTAATGCGGTTGTAAAAATAAAATATTTTATTATTATTAATGACATTTAGATCACTAAGGTTGTTTCTACTTTCAAAAAGTTTATTGAAAGTTTATCAAAGTAACTCGCCCATCTTTGTTGAATATTTTTTTTCTAAAAAAACACTTTTTTGATTTTCATCTTTAATACACTTTACTTGAGTTAAATCTTTACTTCTTTTTTTCTCTTTGTTTGTCAAGTTTATATGTATATTTTTTACCCTCTTTAGTATCCAACCTTCATAAAATCTTCTCAAACTGAAGGGATATTTCAAATTCCCTCAGGATTTGATTTTAAAAGATCATTTTAAATTTTTTACTCGCAAAAAATAAGAAAAAAATTAAAACTGTCTAAATTTAAATGTAACTTCTATTACTTTTTTTCCCTCTAAAAAAATACCCTGCAACACATTCCCAACAAAACCTAACTAAGCACTCCATTTTAAACCCTATGTAACTTTAGTTCGACATTGGGGAAGAAAATATAATTCTTGATTTACCTAGTTGGTTCATGTCTGCTTCAACAATAAAATGGCCAAAAGCTAATGCAGGATTTTTTTTTAAATAATTTTGGTACAAAGTTCACTTTCCTAGAGATGTATTATTTTTTGAAATTGTTTTATAGCTAGACTCTTTAATGGATGTACTTTAGATTGTATTCTTTGTCTCTTTTACTTATTTATTGAAAAATACCTTTCACCTCTTCTTATTTGGGATGGATTCTTTTTTTGTCATTTATTCATTGAAATGGATTGTATTTCCCAGAAGAAGTCTTAATTATCATTAAAATTCAATTTATCATCAATAATTAATGTATCATCATGAATATCTTAAGGACTCCTATTTAGAGAAGAATCATGTAGTTCTGACATATTAAGAGGTTGTAGTTTATAAAATTTTTTATGATGATGAAATTAATTGTCGCAGGCAAAATCATAAGATGTTTTATATGATCGAGGATGGCAATGTTTAGCAAATTCATTGCCAACATCATAATATGACCCAGTATAAGTGAAAATCTTCATTGTCATCAAATGCTTATATACTGAAGTGCTTTACAAAGCTGATAATGAATTAATAATATATTTATGATAATCAAGATTATATTCCATAAAATTTATTTAATGTTAACGTCCTTTATGCTTGGAATTAGGTAAGAAGTTGTGCATATTGATGTTTGGCAGCTTCCGAGCACCCATCAAAATAAGATCTACATAAAGTACAAATCTCTTAAGGGCGAATATGATTTTTTTTTAATTTAAAATTTTATATTAATTTTTTTAAAGGTGAATTACAGAATGATAATTGTAGAAAAGAATGTAACTTGTAAGTTTTATTTGTTCGTTCATCAAGGTTCTAATTATATGCAAATGTGCATAGAAAATAAATGAAAATATATAATTATTACGAGCAATTAAAAGAAATTTAATTATTATTTTTTAAATAATTCTAGAAATTTGCCCCATTTTTTACATTAAATTCATTTATTAGGTATTAATATGAGTACATCAACTTTTAAAAGCATTTAACAAGAAATGCTAGAGAGAGAACAACAAATGCAACCATGCAAACAAAATGCAAATTTCATTTGAATTATCTAATTTCGTCTAGTAAAGTTAAAGGATTGACGATAAATTTTTTTTTGATTTCCTTAAACCAGAAATTAGCCCTTTGCAGCCCTTCAATTTCTCCATCTAAGCGTCAATCCATGGCCCTCCCTTTTCCTTATTCAGAAAATGAAATCATGACCCCTTGCAGCCTTCCGATTTCACTAGCTAGGGATCAGTTTGGGGCTCATATCCTTCCTTATTTAGTACATGAATTCATGGCCCATTATTTTTTCTTTTTTTGTTTATGAATCCATGAAAAATTACATTTCTTACTTAGCAGCCCTTTAATGCTAAATTCTAGGCAATTTCAACATTTCTATCAAGCTGGATGGTAAAGATCTACCATATTCAATTTTTTTTCCAGATATTTTTAATTGCTGGGTTGCGAATTCCTTTGATAAATATATCAGTGACTTGACTATCAATTGAAAAGTGGCTTGAAAGGTTGATTTGCCTTTTCATTCACTGGGTATTAATAAAAAGTTGCCTAAAAAATAGTTGGAATCTATATAGTTATTAAAGAGCAATTACGATACATTTACAATTAGAAAAACTGCTATTTAGTAATGTTTGATATCTAACCCTTGACGCCTTCTAAGTTTGTTATCTAGGGCACTTGCCTTATTCGGCACATGAAACCATAGCTTGATATCTTCCAATTGTGTCAGCTAGGGATCAATCAATGCCACAGTGCCCACACCATTCTTGTTTAGCTCATGAATCCATGTACAATTGCTTTCTTTATTTGTATATGAATCCACGACACTTTACTTAGCAATCCTTAGTTGCCAATTCCCAGGTAATTTCAACAATATTGATAAAGTTCATAAAATTTTGATGTCCTTTCACTGCTATAATATGATGCCAATGGTACATGAGAACTAAAGCTTCTTCTTAGAATTCTAGATTAAGGTTTGAAGGAAGTCATTAATTGGAGAGGGATAATTGAGGTTTTAGTTGAGAGTAAGAAGGCAGTTTAGGATGTGGTTTGAGTGTTTTTCTATGTTTGAATAGAAAAAAGGGATGAAGGATTAGGCAAAAAAAAGGGATTAAAAGTTGTGAATTTTTTAAAATAGAGATGAGGGTACCATGTGTAGAAAGAAATAGGGAATAGGATGATAGAAAAAATTGGTAGGTTGATTGAATGGGGTTGGGTTGGGTTTTTTTAATTTAGTTTATTTGAATTTCCTAGAATTTAGAAAGGTAATTAGAATGTGAAATCTATCAACCCCGAGTTTAGGAGTCTGTTAAGAGGATTATATATATATTCCTTTTTTTTATTTTCTCATTCTTCTTTTGGTTGACTTTTTCTTTATTTTTTTAGGATGTTTTATGGCCAAATGACAAGGTAAAATTGTGCAAGGGGTTTGGGAAAATTGGTGACCAGCCATGGGCTTAAAAATGATTATGTAGGTGTTATTGCTAAGAAACTAAGGAAATAATAATAAAAAAAAAATCCATTGTAAGGCTAATTGGTGGCAAGATAGCAACAAGTCCCTAAATTGCTCATGAATCTTGTTACAATTTACTAAAAAAAATTATATCAAAATGAGCCCATCCTATTAAGTGGGGCACTAAAAAGGGCTTCCGAAATCTTGGTTCCAATTGTAATGTTTTTGTGAACATTCGGTTGATTATTTAATTTTCTAACTTGCATTCAATTTTGATTCTAAATTTGACCTTATTGATTTTAGCTAGCACAAATTGAATCAAATTAATTGAGATAGGTTGTGTAATCATCACATCTTATCTTCCTATGATGATGCTTTTGATGTACTAGTATAATTGTGCATGCACCAAGGACACATCGTTAAACCAAAAATTACTAAGAAATTAACATATAATTAGGGTTTATGATGCTGCTAGGGAAATCAAATTATGAATATAAAATAATGGGAAGGTTACATACATACCACTCAATTTTTATATATTTACATCTCTAACATTTAAAGTTTGATACTTGCATTGATAACCCTTTGATATTAAAAAATTATGCCTGAAAATGAGTATTTCACTTTTAAAAAATTAGTAATAGTGATATTTTTTATGTGATGTAAAAAATTTGGGCGGTATGTATGAAAAGTTTAGGTGCTAGATATTAAATATATGAAAATTGTGTGATGCGTGCAAAAATGGCCCAATAAAGGGAAAAATAAATGAGAGAAGAAAAAAAGATACATATACGAAAAAGTTAGTCTTTTTATTGGAGATTTAAATCGAAGATGAAGGAGGGGGGAAGGAGAGGGGAAGGAGAGGGGATTGACTATCCATTTATCGGGCTTAGTAGCTGTTTCTTTATTAAAAATCTCTCTCATAATTCATTGTAAGGCTATAAATAGGCGGCAAGAAAGCAAGAAGTCCCTAAATTGCTCATGAATCTTGTTATAGTTTACTAAAAAAAATTAAATAAAAATTCGTCCATCCAATCAAGTGGAGCGCTAAAAAGGGCTTCTGAAATCTTGGTTCCAATTGTAATGTATTTGTGACCATTCGGTTTATTATTTAATTTTCTAAATTGCATTCAATTTTGATTATAAAATTGAACTTTTTGATTTTAGCTAAGACAAATTGAATCAAATTAATTAAAATAGGTTGTGTAATCTTCACATCTTATCTTCCTATGATGATGCTTTTGATGTACTAGTATAATTGTGCATGCACCAAGTACACATCGAAAAACCAAAAATTACTTAGAAATTAAAATGAATATCATTTTCTTTTAAGAACTATTTTTTTATATATTTCCTTTCTTCCAAAATAAAAGTTGAAGTGAATTAATAGCATATATTATTATTATTATTATTATTATTATTAATGTTGTTTGTTGTTATATTTGTTGTTGTTGTTGTTGTTGTTTTGGAATATTATTAATGCAACAATAATCTTCAATATTTTATTAATGATCTTCACTATATGCATTATAATGATATTAAAACTCAGTGTAAATGAATTAACCACTAGGGACACATAATCTACAATGTATGCATTTACATATAATAATTTTGTTGATACACTTTAATAAAAAATTATAGACATATTATAAAAAAAATAAATAATTTTTTTGTAATACTTTTGTGTGAATTAATTTGATTGTTTTATTATACATATTAATAAAATTTATAAAATTAATAGATTTTACCATTTTTACCTTATGAAAGTAACACGGCTTTCAATGTGAAGTGAATTCACATTATCTCTTTACATTTTGTAGTTATTATGTAATGCATGAATGATTGCAAATCATTAAAAAATTGTCTACTACAATCGCTATTATTTTTATGATATAGAACAAAAATAAACTGCATTTTTTATAGAAATTTCATGAAGTAAAGATTTTGCTCTTGATATTGAATTCAAAATTGCATCCATTTAAAGCGTAAAAGTCCTCCAAATCTTCGGGCAATAAGAATGCATCTCGGTCTATACCTAATTAGGAAAGTAAATAATAGTTAAAGAAGATAAAATTGTCTCATTACCCATTCAAGCTACAATCAAACTATATTAACACACTTTTGTTAATTAGATTGACAGGAAAGCTAAACAAGAAAATAAAAAAATTTAATTAATGAAGTTTTTATGCTCACATGGTTTGACTTATTATTTCAAAATAATTTCATCATTGAAGTTCTCTAAATATAATACTACTCTAAATGAAGAGTTATGATATCCAAGGTTATTTATTGAAAATCGAGATTAACTTTTTGGTATTCTTATGAGTCTTTGTTTATCTCATATATGTTCATAAAAGTAATTTTATTCTTTCAATTCTATCTCTTAGAATTTTATGCAACCCTTGTTCCTAAAAATTGAAAGATTAGAATCATATATTGCAGAATAACACGTCACTTTTTAAATAGTAACATATATTAGCTTTCTTTCAGGTTGTTGCTTCGTTCCACTTTTTGGCTACAATCATATCGGTCGCTATCTATTGTTTCTATAGTTTCAGTTGTTAAATTCCAATGTTTGCCTTATGATTTTTTAGGGCCATTTACATACATACCATCCAATTTCTATGTACTCACATGGCTAGCACCTAAACTTTAATTTTTTCCTTTTGTTCCACCCAAATCATTCATATCACATAAAAAATGCCACCATTTCAACTTTTAAGAAATGAAATGCACTTTTTCATGCATGTAGGTAATGCGGTATGTATGTAAAAAAATGAAGTTTAGGTTTTAGATATGTAAATGCATATTAATTGAGTGGTATGCATGTAAGTCTTCCTTTTCTTTTAATTTTTTGCTTTTATTTTGATATTTGTCTGTTCTTTTTGACCTCAAAACAGATATGTACATGCAGACCTGCATGGTGCTTCAAGCACCGTGATCAAGAATCATAGGCCTGAAAACCCCATTCCACCTCTTACTTTAAATCAAGCTGGATGCTTTACTGTAAGTTTAATTATTTGCTTTTAACTTGTAAGATACCATTGGAGAAAAGTGATAAAATGACCCTCTGACTCTTTGTAGGGGGCTATTTTAGTCCCCGATCTAAAAAAATCCAATCTAGTCCTCAAGACTCTTTTAATGGAGGTTGAAATAGTAAAAAATAGTCCTTCCTGTGGACTAATTTTGGCACTTTTGTAGATTCTGGGACCAAAATAATCCCATGTAAATGGTCAAGGGATTATTCTAAAACTTTGCTTGATACCAATACTCAAAATTTTTAAATTTGGGTGGTTCTTTCATTCATTCATTTTTATGAATCTAACTCCACTTCTGCCCTATGATAGCTTTGTCCGATAGATGCTTTGAAATTCAATAATTTCTTATCTCGCAGGTATGTCACAGCCAGGCATGGGACTCGAAGATAGTTACGAGTGCTTGGTGGGTTTATCCTCATCAAGTAAGCAAAACAGCTCCTACCGGAGAGTATCTTACAGTTGGTAGCTTTATGATTCGCGGCAGAAAGAACTTTCTACCTCCTCACGCTCTTGTTATGGGATTTGGAATTCTATTTCGCTTGGATGAGAGCTCCCTGGGATCTCATTTAAATGAAAGAAGGGTGCGAGTAGAAGATGAAGGTGCCCCCGATATGGAAAATGAATCACATAAGGCGATTAGTGAGTCTGATTCAGTTGAAGAAAATGTTGATGAGGTTTGTGGAGATGAGGGTGATGCTCCATCTAAGCTAGGTACTATTCATCATGAAGTCGAGAAAAGCTTTTATGATGAAACTGGCACTATGACTAATGTAAAGGCACCAGATTCCCAAATCTCTGACCACTTCAATGATCAAAAAAGTTTTGATTTGGATGAAAGCGGAAAATGTTCTACTTCATCTCAACTTGATGATATAATTGATAAAGCTCTCGGTGTTGGACCTACAAAACTATTACATAAAGATTCAGGAATCACTAATAATCTATCAATTTTACCTGAGGATCACCAAGGGATTAAGAGTTCAGGTCGAGATAAGCCTTACATGTCGAAAGTAGAAAGGAGAAGGTTGAAGAAAAACCAGAAAAGCGGCAGCATTGCTGAAAATGACTCGTTTGAGCAAGGAGAAAATGGTCAATGTAGCACATCCAGTAATAGCCATCAGACTTTGAAGCCAGCTAATGCGAAGATAGCTCGTGGGCAGAGGGGTAAACTCAAGAAGATCAAGGAGAAGTATGCAGAACAGGATGATGAAGAGAGGGAAATTCGCATGGCTTTACTTGCGGTGAGTTTCATGCAAAGTTAAACATAGAGAAATTGGCAAATGGTCTCCTGACTCTTTGTTGGAGGTTATTTTACTTCCAAAGTTTATAAAAGTACCAATTTAGTAATTAGACTCTTTTAATGGGGCAAAAATAGTCATCTATCAGGACTTTCTCAGCTAATATTAAAAGAATACGGGGATTAATTTATCACTTTTATAGACTCCGGGATTAAAATAACCTCATATAAATAGCCAACGAACTATTTTGGCACTTTACCCATTGAACATTTTAGTGGTAGGATTTGCTGCCTTTTTTTCGAGTTTTTGGTGCACTCATTCTCCTTTACTTCATTTAGTCAGCGGGAAATGCTCACAAAAATGAGAAAGAAGCCAATGATCATGATGGCGCTGCAGGCAGAGCAGTCAGGCCAATACCTGGTACTTCAGTTCTAAATTTTGTGTGATTTGCACTTTCATAGAAACGCACACTGAAAAAAATCATGTGGTTGCATATAAAATTAGATGCTTGATTTTGTAATTAATACACCTTTTACGTGCATACCTATATCATTGATGATATGTTTGATTCTATTTTTGTCAGGAATGTATTTCATTGGGAACCCCCCAATTCCTATGTATCTACATATCTAACACCTAAACTTAACTTTTGACAGTTATACCAACCAAACCTTTCATATCACATAAAAAATAACACTGTTTTAATTTTTAAATACTTCTTTTCATGCATAGGTAAGTTGACATGTATGTAACATTTGAAATTTAGGTGTTAAATATGTAAATACATATGAATCAAGTGGTATGTACGTAATTCTTCCATTTTTTTTTTCTTTGCTCAACATTTGCCTTTCGGGCTTTTTAATCTCTTGGGAATTGTCTGAATTAAGTGAATGCAAGGCCAAGTGCTCTTTCTTTTCTTGCATGCTTGTTATCTCTTGATTCAAAGTATACACTGTGAACTTTGAAAATTTCCGCATAAGGACAAGTTTCACGTCAAAAAATTAGATATTTTTACTGCATAAATGGGAAACAGCATCGTAATATATTTAGAAATTATGCGTTATTTATTTTTAGATTAGACGAGCTTGAGTCAATTTTTTTACAATTCCAAGCTGACCTTCAATATGGCCGGAAAATATTGTCCAATCCTGCAAGCAAACTAGACCAGATTGTTCCAATGGATCTAATTATATTAAATTGCAAGATTAATGAATTTTGAATTCTATAGGACGAGGAAGTGATTCATAAGGCAAATGATGATTATCTATTCGAGAATAGCAATATCAAGCAGTACTAAGGTGTAAAAGACCTACTTCAGCCTATTTTAGCTAGGACATACGACTTAATTCCTATGTCTTTACATGTCTAACACCTAAACTTCAATGTTTACATTTAAGTCATCTTACCTATGCATGAAAAGGTGTATTTCACTTTTTAAAAGTTAAAATAATGATATTTTTTGATGTGATATGAAATATTTGAGTGGTATAAATATAATAAGTATAGTTTAGGTGTTAAATATGTAAGGTTGTTGGTATATGTAAATGCCCCTCTTGGAAACCAAGTGCCTATAAGCAAGTCTCATGTTGGAATGATCCGATCGAACCTTGAATGAATTTGTAGGACTCAATTATTTTCTTTCTAAATCGAATTAAATGCTTGCATCAATTTTGACTATTATCTATATGAGTATCTCATGTTGTTATGTTTTGAACAAACGAAGCATGGATTTTGAATATAACAATTTTGACCGTTTAAGTCTTTAATCTTAATATTACTCGTTTGCATGTCTCTCAAATCAAAAGTTTATGTGGTTCTATGCTTTTGTTTAATTCCATTTTTACATATAAAGTTTTGTTAGAAGTGTCTTTTCAAGCATGTTTATGATGAACATTTCTACTTCATGGTTTTGGTGCCCCCTTTGGAGAGTGGGTGAACAATCTTCATCATCACAGTCCTAATACTCAACTATTTGAGGGTTGGCTTTGTGAATTTACTTCTCCATTTATATAAATTAAGTGTTGCACATAGTTCTAATTTCTTTTTCGCGGATCCTTTTGTCTAAATTTTTCCAAAGACTATTCCATTTTTATTCTTTTTAATTTGTTGGCATTATTTTCATGAAGCTTTACATATATGACGACCCTGAAGTCTTATCTGTTTAGAAAATTAATACTCAATTGCCTCCCTTTATGATAATATCAGCCAAATAACACCAAACTATATTTTACTTTCATAATATTCTCAATAATTTGATTTTGGCAATCACAAATAGACGATTTGTTAGTTCATTTCAAAAACCTTGGTGTGAGTTTAGCAAATAAGTCGGTTTTAGGTGATGTATGTTTAAACTAACGGTTAGTTTTTGGGTAGTTGCAGTTATTTGTAGTAGTTGTGGAACTTTTATGGGAAAAAACATTATTTTTGAAAGCTATTATGGACATATTAAATTCTTTTTTTATAGAGTTGGACAAAGTAGTACTACTACATTGGAGCCGATCTAGCTGTAAAAAGTAGATTCCAATCATAGAAATTTCTAAAAATCAATGAAATTTGACCAAATAAATCGTGTCAGTTTCTAGAAAGCAAAGCTGGGAAAAGCTAGCTCAAATGGGCTTTAGGCTTCGTTTGGGGCAGCTTAACCGTTTGGAAACTGCGTTTGAGCAGCTTATCCGAAAACGCAGCTGGTTTTTCACACTAAATGCAGAACGCGGGTTGAACCCCGCGATCCACATTTCCAGATAAGCGACTTATCTGGATAAGCACAAACTATCCCAAATGCACCCTAATTTCTTTAATTTTATTACTAGTAGTGCTATGTGGATATGAAGCACTTATCGAGCTGGATGTTAATCAATTAGTTTGTTATACTAATGCTTTATTTGACATTATGAAGTTTTAGCTTCATTCCCACTATGAAAGTAATTTTTATAATAGAAATATTTATCAAATGTTCTGAGTGCTGCATCGCATGTTTCTTTATAATATTATCAGTTATTTTTATATCATATTGCTACTGATGTGGAATTTTCTATGTTTAGTTTGTGATGAATAAGAATTCATCTTTTCATCTTCTATTATATTTGCAATCATAAGGTTGCACATAAATTTGTGTTTTTCATATGCTTTGCTTCTAGTTAGGTTTGTTAATGTTTCCTGGAGATTAAAAATGAACAGGTGCATTTACATACATACCATCCAATTCTTATGTATTTAACTTTATGTTTCACATTTAAATCACCCAAATCTTGCATATTACATAAAAAGTAACATCATTTTAACTTTTAAAAAAATCCATAGGTAACCTGTTATGTATGTTAAAATTGAAGTGTACATGTGAGATTTGTCTAAGGGACATTTACATACATAGCAACCAATTCTTATGTATCTACATATCTAACACCCAAACTTTATTTTTTACATTTATTCCATCACATCAAAAGTATCACCAATTTAATTTTTAAGAAGTAAAATACACTCTTTCATGCATGGGTAAGGTGGGTGTGTTTGTAAAACTTGGAAGTTTAGGTGCAAGATATGTAAAAACATAGAAATAAGTGGTATTTATGTAAATCTTCCAAACGAAAAAAACCCAATGATATATTGTTTAAATTCTCACAATTTACTGTTTTGATTCAGTTTTGAATATTCAAATTTTACTGATTTTATTCTGTTTACAGTATCGACCGTTGAACAGGATCCCTCCAAAATTTGCTATAAATGTAAGAAACATGGCCATCTTTCTCGGGATTGTCCGGAACAAACTACTTTGCCTGAACATTCCAATGGCGATGTTCATGATTATTCAAATAGAGTACTGGATAGAACAACCATTGAGATGGACAAGATTACTATGGAGGAAGAAGGTATCAATGAGGTTGGAGAGGAAGAGAAAGAAAAACTAAATGATATGGATTATTTGACCGGAAATCCGCTCGCGAATGATGTATTATTATACGCTGTACCTGTATGTGCTCCGTACAATGCATTGCAAGCCTACAAGTATCATGTCAAAATAACTCCAGGTTCTGCCAAAAAAGGAAAAGGTGCGGATCTAATCATATATTTCACTCTTGCAATCTCACTTTTCGGAAATACAGGTTCAAGGTGGTATATATGTGATAAGAAAAGTTTAGGGTTAGATATGTGAAAGCATAAGAATGGGTTGGTATGTATGAGAAGGTGCACCTCCATCCCCACCAACCCTTTATTTACATATCTAACACCTAAATTTCAATTTTAATATATCCCTTATATTCATAATTTGATTCAAAAGACCCTAACATGCATGCCACTCAATTCCTATATATTTACATATCTAACACCAAAACTTTATTTTTTCTTTATATTTCTGCCTCCCAAATCTTTCATATCACATAAAATTCACCATTTTGTAAGGGGGCATGTACTTAAAAATTGAAATTTATGTGTGAGATAACATAAATATTTAGAAGTTTAGTGGTATGCATGTAAATATTCCATTCCTTTAGCCAGAGGAAAATTGGGAATTAACTATTGTTTTCGTTCAAGCAGCTGCGAAAAGCGCAATGAATCTCTTCAATCATAACCAAGACGTAACAAACCGCGAAAAAGAGCTGTTGAAAGCCTGCACCGACGCCGAGCTCTTCGCCGCCATCATCGGCAATGCGAAGATCACAGCACCAGGATTAACTCAGTTGAGGCAGAAGCAGAAGAAAGGGAAGAAGAATATTAAGAATGATAAGTAGTCACAATTCTCATTTCATTCCATTTTATAGCATTGTGTGGTTTCCTGCTGAAGTACCTTGTTACAGCACAGCTTCTTCAGCATCAATAAATAGAGGGAAATTTTAATTTTATTTGTGGTTCTGAACAAGTTCTTTGAAAGACAGTGCAAAATGCAGTGTAATATTTATTTATTTTGGAGAATTTTGTAAATATCACACAATTTTTATGTTTGTGCATTCTAACACCTAAAGTTTGATGTTTATATTTATAAAATTTTGATATTAAAAAACTATGTATGAACAAATGTATTGCATTGTTTAGTAGATGTGATATTTTTGATGTGATGTCAAAGATTTGAATGTTATGTATGTAAATATATAGACAACTTAGTGGTATGTTTGCAAATGATATTTTGGAGGATTTTTTCATAGATCTCACAATTTTTATGTATTTATATTAGAGCATTTCAGTCATAATCATATTTGTGTAAAATAGGGGTATTTCACTTTTAAATAAGTAGTATTAATGATATTAAATATTTATGAGGTATATAAATAAATTTTAATTTTTATTTGTAGGTAATCAACATATTAGCAAATAGGGCTGTCAAAAAGGCTCGTTGTTTGCGAACAGATCGTGTTAGGCTTGTTAAGAAGCTAGTGTTCGACTCGTTCCCTAAGTTAACGAATCAAACATGAACAACACAGACAAATACTTATTCGTTCGTGTTTGACTCGTTTTGGCTCGAAATTCTGCTAATCAATTTTATATATATGTCTTTGATGAGTAGTATTTTTAAAAAAAATTAATTGACTACAAGGCTACAAAGATTTATAATCAATTAAAAGTATTAATGAAGAAAATTGAATAAAAAATATTAAATTAGATTCAAATGATGTTTTATATCTCATCTCAATTCTTAAAATCTTATGACTACGTGATTAGGGTTTGTCAAAATAGCTCTTTGTTCGTGAACAGCTCGTGTTCAGCTCGCTAAACAAACGAGCCGAACACGAACACAGTTTTTTAAGGCTCGCTCTTATTCAGTTCGTTTACACCCCTATTAGTAAATAGAGCCGAGTGCATTGTTTACCCTTTTTTTTCGAACAAAAAATTGTGGATGCTTATGAAATGTGTTGTGGTATTGATTCAATACTATTCCCATATGAAGAAATAATGGTCTTGAGAGATGGAAGATGATAATGCTGAAAAGATACCTTAATAATATTATGAACTTATTGTTCATATTAATAAGTGACATTTACATGCATATTACCTAATTCTTATGTATTTACATATCTAACACCAAAACTTTATTTTTTCTTTATATTTCTGCCTCCCAAATCTTTCATATCACATAAAATTCACCATTTTGTAAGGGGGCATGTACTTAAAAATTGAAATTTATGTGTGAGATAACA
>NEWO01000026.1:1964647-2030950 GCA_003013225.1 Phalaenopsis aphrodite
AGTGATATTTTTAATGAAATATGAAACTTTTTGGTGATGAAAAGTTAAAATAAATTAATTTTGAACAAATTATTGAGTCAAATATGATCTAATTCAGAAGTACCAAACACAAAATTGAAATGATTTATTGTGTCTAATAATACTCTAAACATATATTTTAATATAATAAAACACATAATGAACACATAAATGTATACTTAGTTTTCTTAAATGCATAGCACATAGTTCATTGAAACTTTATAAGATATTGTTGCACCCAGTTTTGCCTGTGGATGACACCCAAGGTATGGAGTGTATGAAGGATATAGATTTCAAAATACAAGTTATTTTGTCATATATTTGGCATATAGAAAACAATAATCAGATGTAATATGTTGTTTATGCCTTTGATCTTTTCGTTGTTGGCTTACCTTCGCCAGCCAGACAATTCATCTCTTAGTGCATTCTCGACAAATCTCTGTGTCTAGTACCTTATGAGTAGGAGCAGCTTCAGAATCTTCGAGTTCAAGTAGAGTCTGGTAGGTTGTATTAATTTAGGTCGATGAGTGGATTCTTGTTTAGGATGCTAATTTGGTTGAGGCATGTCTCAACAGAGATATCTTTGGGTCTCTCTATTGGTTACTTCTTTCTCCAGCCTTAAGTCAGGTTCGAATCATTATAATAATATTTTTTAAGAAACAAAGTTTCTTATTCAGATTTTCAATTTTTGCGCCACTATTTTCCATTATTGTCCTTTGAATTCATGGTCTTGCCCTTCTTGTGATGGTTTGTCTTGATTCTGACCCTATAAAATCGGCTGCGAAGGTTATAAATATACTTTCGTGGTGTTTTACTTTATAATTGATGTTTCTTTCAATTGATTCATGGCTCCTCGTGTCCCCCACCACTATTCATTTTCCCGAAAACGTCCACAGAGAGCTTTCAGGGTTCCTTCGACCACGGGAGACTCGGTATGATTATGTTATGGTCTCTGAACACCGAATTGGATGCTAGACATTTCCTTTGTCCTAATTGAGCCCGTCCAACGGTGGATTCCCCTGAGCAAGGTCAAATCATCGCGGGCCCTGATTTCGTGCTTTGAACACGCACTGGGAAGTCTCTATAGGTTTCTTGAGTTACGGGATGCTATTAATGAGTAGTGTGTCATCTCGAGTCAGTCAAGTGGACACCTTACCCAGGTAACATTAAAAATTTACACCAACAATATGAACTGAATCAGAGATTTATGAAGTTAAGTATAAAAAATTAAACATTTTGGATCGTATATTCTGTAAGGAACGGACTAAAGATAGGTAGAGGTAATTTATATTTTTATTTGTACTTCTGTGTGAATGACATTGACTAGAAAAAAATCTTATGGGTAACTAATAAAAATAATTGATTAAAGGATATATAGTTAAAGTGAAGTGCTCTTAATTAAAGTATACACTTTTAAATAATATATATGGTTGTCCAAAAAAGTAAAGTGAGGGGGTTGATATTTTTGATAATTGTTTTTTAATATGTATTAAATTTAAAGTTTTAAATAAAAAAATTATTTAATGCTTTAGACAATCAGTTTATGATTGTATGCATGTTGCAGCTTAGGAATGAAAGGAAATGAATAAGAAAAGGAAAAATGAATGTTTCATGTCATGGAAAGAAATTAATTTAATGGAAATGAAATGAAAGGAAATTTTTTAAGTCATACAGTACTACCCCTAGATGGTACTGGTAGGGGATGTAGTGTACTCGTGCACATCAAAGAAAATGGTGTGCGCCTTCAGGTGTAATTTAAGAGTACATTCAAGTACAATTTTTAGGGCATCTTCCGACACATTTTGATGGTGCTTTCGGACACATTTTTAAGAATGCCTTCAAGTTTGATAGTAAGCATGTGATGACAATTAATGTGGTTAAATTACTAAATACTTAAAGTGAAACGAGAATGAAAAATTGTAAAGTTTTGATGAAATGAACTACATTTTCTTTTGATCATTCATGCATAACATAGCAAAATAATTCAATGTAAATTAGATTATAATTACTCACTAAGTTTTATTTACTATTGAAGTCAAATGTTTTCTTTTTAGAGAAGAAAAGTGTTAGGTTGATATGTCTGATAAGAGGACATTGTTTATCAGAGGAGGACCACTACAACTACATTTTTTTTTATGATGATAGCTTTCTTTGCGATCTCTATCAGTTATTGATTTATTGTTTAGTTCTAGAAAACAAATTTTCTATGGATGTTGTTGTTGTTGTTGGATGACTTAAATTTTTTGGCACCTGTGGATTAGTGACTCTTTTACATATATTGGAAGTTTCTCAAACTTTTTAAAAGTAAAATAAAATGTAAATACCGTCCGACCGCATTACCCGTCTTAGTTAATTCTAAGTACCGGGTCGAATCGTGACAACAACACCCCCGTTCAAGATGCCCATGGCTTTCCATCGTCCCAAGTGCATTAGTATTCAAATAGTAGGATTTCTCCATTGTTAGCATAGCGATGATGAATTTAGATCTTCCTACTATTAGGTTTTTTGAGGTGTCTCCGTCAGTAACCATGGGTTACTTTATCCTATGATACCTTCATAATCCAAGGGGGTAAGACTATTTGTTTTATATGTTCTAGTCCTTAGTAATAGCTAGGAGTATCTAGTAAACTAATCTAAGTCTCTAGATTGGATTACTCTAGGGTGTGAGTGATCTTTCTTTTTGTCTCTGAGTTGATTAATCTAGAGTTTCAAGGTTGATCAACCTATATTTTATTTGCACAATTTAAGTTGATGAATTTAAATTGTTTTTAGAGTTTGATATTTAATTCATGATATCTTTTATTCCTAGTTTGATGATCATGATGAAATCAGGGTTCTTCTAAGTTTATGTTCTCATTTGATTTTTTATCCTTAGTGTTTTTCACTTTATTTCTCTCCCCTAACTTTGATCTCTAGTGTTTGGTTTATTGTTTTTTATTGACCTTTATATGTCAGGAAAAAGTTTTATTCTAGCTTTTAATTCTCATAATATTTGTACTTAAGTTTTATTCATATGCTTATTTTTTAGATTTTCACACACACAAAAAAAAAGTTTTTGTAAAGTATTTTGTCGTGCAAAAGTGTTAGCAATGTGAATTTACTTTATCTAAGAAATATGTATGCATGAAACTACCCAAAACTTATGTGCTTAAGGGCTATGCTTATGAATCACATGCTCTTGTAAAAGAATTCTTGAAGCTATACTTATGAAGATGCATAAATCTTGCTTAGGCTGAATTGCTCAAGTAGATTTGCAAAGCTTATGTAGTTTTGAGCTCAAAAGAGGTGTTATTGCTATTTATGTTTGAAAATGGTCATTTACAAGACTTTCTTGAGGTTAGATTTGCTTAGGTTTATTTCTTAAAAAGTTTAGCTTGGGGTTTTGAAAAGTCTTACCCATGTTTTAAATTGAGTTTAAAAAGAGTTATGTTAAAAAAGTTTGTTTTAAGTCTGATTTTGAAATAGTTCATATTAAATTTGTTTGAAAAAGATTTTGATTGAATTTAAAAGATCATGTTTAGTTAAAAGTTTTGAAAAATCTTGCTTTGTTTCTATTCAAATTTCTTCTCTTAAAAATGTTATCTTTTAAATTTTACTTAGGAATTTTTATTGAAGAGAAATGCATTATTTCTTTTTTTGAAAGAGGATGTTAAGTTAAGTTTTGTTTTCACTATTATTATTTTAGAAAAGATCATTTTGAAAGGTCTCTATTAAATGTCACTTTGGAAATCTCTCTTGAAATCTTAAAAGAGGTTTTTTTAAGCTCTCTCTCTCAACCTTATATGAAGATGATCCCTCGTGGAGCATTTTTTAGTATGTGTAGACTTTTGTAATAGAATATCATCTAAAACACAAATTTATTTATATATGAAAATGTTTTTTGGAGCACATTTAGTACACACACGCACACAACACACATTTAGAGCACAAATAGTACATATTTTTATAAAAATATTATTTTTAAGAACATTTAGATTATATAAATTTTTTATAAAAATACAATTTTTTTGGTTCTTCTGGAGCTTTCTCCCAGGTCGACCAGTTGACCAGCATCTCAAAAATGAACCCCTTCTTAATCGATCGTAAAGTGGTCGATCTCTAGTTAGTCGATCAACTATCTACAGTCATAATCTCACTGCTCAACCCTTCTTGCCTAGATATTTGGGAAAAACATTACGTCATGACTTCTAACGTAGAGCTTCGTTCGGATAAGAATATTTCACTGTGTTACGAGAATATTTCATCTACGTTGTTTGTAAAAATAATATGTTATTCGAATATTATATGGTGTTATTTGATTATTTTGCGGTGTTATTGGAATATTTCACTATGTTACTTGATTTGGGGTTGTGTTATTCGACATATTCATCGTGTTATTTCAATTTTCACTATGTTATTGGAATAACACAGTCCCAAATCAAGTAATGCGGGGGAATATTCTAATAACACTGTAGCTCAAATCAAGTAACGCGATGGAATATTCCAATGACACTGTAAATAATCGAATAATACCATATAATACCCGAATAACACATCATTTTTACAAATAACGTAAATAGAATATTTCTGTAACAGAGCCGAATATTCCAATCCGAATGTAGCTCTACATTAAGAGTCCTGATGTAATATTTTTCCAGACATTTGATATGTTGAAGCGGGATTGATTTGTTGGCACACCCATCTCGGGACCAATCGCCAAATGTCTGTACACACACATACACACATATAGAGAGAGAGAGCGAGAGCTTTTGGAGCATTTACATACATATCTAATAACTAAACTTTCAAATTTACATACATAACGTAAAAATTACCCCTTTTTATTCATAAATTTATAACACCAGTGCTAAAAATGCAAACATCAAAGTTTAGGTTCTAGATATCCACATGCATAGGAATCAGTGTTATGTAAGTAAAATTTCCTAAATTTATAATATATATATATAACATGTAAATTAAGACTATACATAAAAATAAGCCAGATTCTAACTCCTGTGCATGAAATGAGTGAGCCTTGGGGAGCTGGGGTGAGTCAGTGGCTATGAATAAAAACGAAATCAGGAGCTCCTCTTATCTTCTACATATGGTGAAGAAACGAAGGAAAGGGATAAAGAGAGTGGAGAAGAAAGAGGAAACTCCTACTGAAGGATCGATTGGAAGAAGCCATGGCCAGACTAGTGGTGTTGCAGCAAGCTTCCCCTCAAAGCCCTAAGCTTTCTTCTCTTCTCCCCCCTTCCTCATTATCCGAATTCAATGGCTCAGCTTTCAGAGTCTCGTTCCGGGTGAGTCGAAAATGAAGCCAAAATTATATTTTTAGCACTGTAAAATGCTGCAGGGATAAATATGATTTTCGAATTTAACAACTCAAGTTAGTACTTCCTATCTTTTTTTTTATTTTCTACTTATTGGTTTGATATGGTTTTGGAGAAAATTGTCGCGCAGGACAGGTGTTTGATGAAATGCCTGAAAGAGAGGAAGATTCAAGAAAATTATACTGACATGTTTGTGTTTTTTTTTTCCTTGGAATCATTTACACATATACCATCCAATTCTTATGTATTCACATATCTAACACCTGAACTTTGAGGTACTGTCTGACAAAAGATGAGATTTAAGTTATTAGGATATAGTAAATCCCATAAATCCAGATTTACTAAATTATGAATGGGTTAAATCCTGAAAACTGTCTGACAATGAAATCTTGTAAATCTAGTAAATCCATTAAAACTGGTTGGGAAACTCTGCCACATTCAGGTAAATTCTAATAGCTCTATCCTGTAATTGTCGTAAATCCCATAAATCCACCTATTTGCGGGATTTCATAAATCCAGGATTTACGGCCGAAATCCGCGAAATATGAATTTATCAAATTCACAGCTTTATTTTGTCCAAAATGGTTGTCTGGCTAGAATTAGCCCGCATCCAGTTTAAATCCCGTCCTAATTCCGTTACCAGACAACCTTGATTATCTTATATTTATACCATCAAAATTTTTCATTTCACATAAAAAATATCACGGATTTAACTTTTAAAAGGTGAAAAACAACTTTGCTTCCCTAGATATTGTGGTCTATATATATGTAAAACTTGATGTTTTGGTTTTAAATATGTGAATGGTATGCGTGTAAAAATTCCTATTTTTATTTATTATTTTTTATTGAAATTAAATTATGTGAATGTTTATTTATTTTTAATTTTCATAATGGATGTTTTCAACATAAGTGAAAATTCATGAAGAAAAGCTAGTCTGCTTAATTGTTTTTCTTCACATGGTTCAGAGTAGAAGGAAAGCTCGGCGACCAAATGAAAGTTTCCATATCACTTCATCGAGTGCTAAGAAGATTCTAATTATGGGTGGCACCAGATTTATTGGAGTTTACCTCACCAGGCTCCTGGTGAAAGAGAGGCATCAGGTGCAAAAAAAAATTATGAAGATTTACATGCATACCACACAATTCTTTTGCCTATTTGCATATCTAACAGCAAAAAAATAATTTTTACATATATGTCACCCTACTTATGCAGCTATTATTGCTGTAATATGAAATGTTTGGGCGGTATAAATGTAAAAAGAAAATTTTAGGCTTTAGATTTGTAAATATGTAAGAATTGGGTGGTATGTATGCAAATGGCCATAAAATTTATGTTAAAAGTTTTGTTTTTTTGAAATGAATGTTGTAATTGTATATTGATGGAGTTTTCATGTATGTCTATTTGAGTTGGTAGGTGACCTTATTTACTAGAGGCAAGGCACCTATTACCCAGCAGTTGCCCGGAGAATTAGATCATGAGTATGAAGAGTTCAAGTCCAAGGTAAAGCAATAATATTCAACATTCATTGATTTTACATAGTTTCATTTGTTGTGCGTGTTAAAGCATTTGAGATTATTGAGTTTAGTCCCATATTAGATTGGTGAAAATTTTATCAATGCAAAAATGACGAAGGTTTGTTTGGCTACAACTACAAATAGGTTTTAGTAAACAATGTAAGGAAGAATTACATACCTT
Source organism: Phalaenopsis aphrodite (assembly GCA_003013225.1). NCBI lineage: Eukaryota > Viridiplantae > Streptophyta > Magnoliopsida > Asparagales > Orchidaceae > Phalaenopsis > Phalaenopsis aphrodite. The sequence goes on from NEWO01000026.1 coordinate 1,971,674, forward strand.
CCACTCACTTTCTATGTATATATCAAAAACCTAAACTTTAATTTTTTTACATACATACGTCACTGCCTATGCATGAAATGTTGTATTTCATTCTTTAAAAGTTAATATGATGGTATTTTTGATTTGATATGAAAGATTTGGGTGGTATAGATGTAAAAAAAGCAAAGTTTAGGTGTTAGATATGTCAATACATACGAAACGGGTGGTATGTATGTAAATGCCCCATAATTTAAATGATTCCAGCGGGGTGGTTGGATAAGCTTCAACAGTAACAACTGATAAAGCAATTCGAGAAAGGAAAAGAAATAACCAGAACAAAGATGAGATGAAATCAAATAAAAAAATACTAGATACAACAGAGTTTTATACTTTCTCAACCGATCGGAATACATAAATCACTCGAAGGATTGATGAAGGAAGAAGACTCGGGATACTACCATTAACAACGAAGGGATACAATTGCCACCACCCAACACTATGGATACAAACTCATCCCCATTCGAGAATCACAAAGGAACCATATGCCATCACAAAACTTAAATGAACAAAAGATACAATAAAAAAATATATATTTATAATCAAACAAAATACCTAAACTTAATAAAAATAAGCAGAGTGGGTGACAACCCTAGTTTTAGAGAGATGGCCAACCAACCCTCCCCCACCTGGACCGGACCAGTTTGCGTTCACTCCCTGCCTTGCTTCAATCTATCAAGGTTGGTGGAGCTTTGACCTCATCTATCGAAGCTTCTAACTTCTCATAATATAACATCAGGTCGGCCAAGTTGAAGGTGGCGGAGCTGCTGTAACCTCCCGGGATTGGAGAGCCTTTCGACTTCCGACACTTGTCTCATATTGTAGATGCTTTTCTTTATGTATTCCAATTTTGTTGTTTGTGTTATGGAAGAAAAATAATTTGCTTTGCTCTAATTTTTACGAAGTTTCATATCAAAATCTTCCATAATTATATTGCATGATTAAGCAATGCTAGACCATCCTTATTTGAACTTAAGCCAAATTTCCTTATTTTTGTAAATATTTTATAATAAGCCAATTATATTGTATGAAATCTTGTAGATCTTGCATTTGAAAGGAGATAGGAAAGACTCTGAGTTCGTAAAGTCCAGTCTTGCAGCTGAGGGCTTTGAAGTTGTTTACGACATTAATGGTGACCTCCCCTCTCACTCGAAAGCCTTTTGTACTTATATTGTGAGTTTAGAGTAGGAAGCGTGATTTGTAATTTTATTATGTAGAGGAATGAAAATGAATAAGCTTTGCTGAACATATTGATCTAATATTTTTTATTTTTCAAATAATTCTATTCAGGGCGCGAAGCCATCGAGGCGGAACCTATTTTAGATGCCTTGCCAAACCTAGAACAGTAAGTTCCCTTTTTAATAGATTAATTAAAAAAATGGATAATTACATACATAGCACTGAAAACATGGCTATTTACAAAATCTAGCACCAAGGTGATATTTTGAACTACCGAATCAATGTATTTACGCATGCCGGTCACATTCCTATTATTGAGAATTTGATAAAAATGAAAATATGAGTTGAGTTTTATCATGAATTTTGATTTTTGATTGAGAATTTAAAAATGGATGAAAGATGGTGCCACATTTGCAAATAACAATGTTTTGGGTGCTATATGTAATTGCCCCAAACCCTAAACCTTTAAAAAAACCTGCAAAGATTTGTAATGATTGCAAATAAATTCAAAGAGAATATTGTTGTAGATATTCTCATTTGATTTGCAATCACAATGCTGTTTCTTCATTATTTTACTTGCGATTCTTTTCCATCATTTATAATGTCCTATAATTTTGTTGATTATGTTGGATTTGATGAATATGTTTGCCAAATTGCCTTTTTGAAGTTATGTGACTTTTTAACTATAGGTGCTCTGAATTTTATAAAATTGCTTTTTTATTCTTTCCCAAAACTTCTAGCTTTTGAGCTGACGTTGAAATTTTATTTTGCATGAGCTGATTTTCTTACATGTAATTTTCTTACTCCATCTTCGAGAACAATGTTTAATTGGTTCTATAATTAATGTGCTTGTTGTTATGGCCGTGCATTATTTATAGGAAGATTTACATACATACCGCTCAATTCCTACGTATTTACATATATTTAACACATAAACTTCAATTTCTACATGCGTGCCATCTTACCTATGCATGGAAATGTGTATTTCACTTCTTAAAAGTTAACATGGTGATATTTCTGATGTGATATGAAAGATTTGGACAATACATATGAAGCAAGCTTTAGGTGTTAGATATGTAAATACATAGGAATTGGTTGGTATGTATGTAAATTCCCCTTACTTATATATGAGTACATTTTCTAATGTAAATGCCTCTTGTTATGTTTAGTACTTTTCAGATTTTCCTTGACTATTTAGATTTTGCATCTTTCTAAATAGTGAAATATGAGATCTTGATTTCTGTAATTTTAAATCTGACAAAATTGGTTTCAGCACTCTTTTTTATTTAGAAAACCGTTCATCTATGGACTCATTTGGATCTTGGCAGATGAAAAATATGTTCTTAAAAGTGTTGATTTTCTTTTCAGTAATTTTTTTTCAAACTAAATTATACTTTATAACATTTATATTAATTTATATGGGCATTTACATAGCACCAAATTCCTATGTATTTACATATCTAACACCTAAACTTTACTTTTTACATTTACACCGCCCAAATATCTCGTATCATATAAAAAATACCACTATTTTAACTTACAAAAAATGTAAAGTACACCTTTTTATGCATAGGTAAAGTGGCTTGTGTGTAAAAACTATAGTTTTTTTGTTTGATATGTAAATACATAGAACTTTAGGGGTATATATGTAAATCTTCCTAATTTGTAATTACAGGCAACGTAATGATGGAATCTAATACCCTACTCATCTTTTTCAAAACATGAATTCTAACATTACCCATCCAAATGAGCCCCATATAACTAACAAAAGTGACCTGTCTAGTCTGCCATATAATTAGAAGATGAATTTGCAGGTACATATACTGCTCATCAGCTGGAGTATATCTCAAATCAGATCTGTTGCCTCACTTTGAGGTATTAATTTCTTCACTTTGAAATTCAAAATTCATTAAATTTTTTTTTTGGAGGGAAATTTACATACCAGTCAATTCATTTGTATTTACATATCTAACACCCAAAGTTTGATTTTTACATTTATAACATTTTGTGCCATGAACCTATGCTGAGAAGTGTACTTCACTTTTAAAAAGCATTAAAAACTAGAGCGTTATGTATGTAAATAAGAAAGTTTAGATTTTAGATATGTAAAGGAATAAGAATTGTGTGTTTGTAAATGCCCCTTCTTTTTTGGAATTTGCATACATACCACACAATTCCTTTGTATTTACATATCTAACACCTAAAGTTTGATATTTACATTATAACATTTGGTGTCATGAACCTATGCATGAAAAGTGCACTTCACGTTTAAAAAAGCATTAAAGACTAGTTTAGATTTTAGACAAGTAAATACATAAGAATTGTGTGGTATGTATGTAAATGCCCCTTCTTTTAAGAAAATTTGCATAGATACCACACAATCTGTTTTTATTTACACGAAAACTTTTGTTATTTACATTATAACACTTTGGTGCCCTGAACCTATGCATGAAAGGTGTACTTCACTTTTAAAAGGTTATTAGTTGTGATTATTTTTATGTGATATGAAAGATTAGAGTGCTACGTTTGTAAATATGAAAGTTTGTGTGTTAGATATGTGATTACATAAGAATGGTGTTGTCATGTATGTAAATGTCCCCTTCTTTAGGTACTAAACATGCTTGGCATTTTTGGGTTATAATTAGTTTGATGCAGTTGATCCAAAGAGCAGGCACAAGGGGAAACTTGAGACAGAGAATCTATTGGATTCAAAGGGAGTGAATTGGACTTCTCTGAGGCCTGTCTACATATATGGGCCATTGAACTACAATCCAGTAGAAGAGTGGTTCTTTCACCGTCTGAAAGCCGGTCGGCCCATTCCGATTCCCAACTCTGGCGTTCAAGTCACCCAACTTGGTCATGTTAAGGTTAGTCACAGATTGAATGTTTTGAGATTTGGGAAGTTTACATAGGTACTGCACACTTATGAATTACATATTTTACACCTAAACTTTTATATTGACATTCACAACACTTTGGTATCATAAACCTCTTTGTCAGAATTCATACTCTAATATTTTACTAAAGAAAGCTTATCTTTGGTACATAAGTCCGTATATGTGGTTTCATATGAAAAAAATATGGTAAAATTATACAACAACAACAACAACAACAACAACAAAACCTTTATCCTACTAAGTGGGGTCGTCTGCATAAATCCTTTTTCTTCATTGCGTCCTATTTAGTGTCATATTTTCTTTTAATTCTAATAAATTAAGATCATTTGTCATACAATATGCCCATGTCTTCCTAGGTCTACCTCTGCCTTTCTTAACATAAGTCGAATCTAAAACTTCTAATCTCCTAATCAAATCATCAGATGATCGACGTTTAATGTGACCAAACCATCTAAGACGGCTCTATCTAATTTCGTCCATCATTGGAGCTACACCAACCCTATCACAGATATATTCATTTCACATTTTGTTTCTGTGTAAAGCCACTCATCCGCCTAATCATTCTCATCTCGGCAACACTCAACTTAGTTTTATGCTTCTCTTTTAAAAGCCAACATTCAGTGCCATAGAGCATTGCAGGTCTCACCACCATCTCATAAAATTTTACTTTCAGTCTAAGCGGTACTTTTCTATCACACAATAAGCCCGAAGCATTCCTCCACTTCAACCAACCAACTTGAATTCTACTAATAACGTCCCCATCTATATCACCACTTCACAAACATATATATTTGTTTATGGGCATTTTTGCTTAGCCTACCCAAGGACGCGAATACCCATAATCACTCTCCCCGGGTAGGATGTAACTTCATCCTCATCACCAGAAGTCTCTAGATCCCCGTAATATAAGAATAAATCTACGACATTGAAGGTAGCCAAAGTGTTACAGTCACCCGACAGATCAATCTTAGAAACACCATTATTGATCTTGTGGACAATTCTGGACGAATCGTCAGCTCTAGTCCCGAGCTTCCCAAAAAAATTATGTATGAAATTTTTTATCTCAATCTGATTCATTCCAGGTCACCTTCCTTGAATATCATAATCTTTTTTTTTTTCTTTTTAGCTTGATATTTTGCATTCTACTTATCAATATTCTCCCTAACTAGCCTTTGCATCAATACTAACCTTGGTAGCTGGATGTTTATGCATTAGCTCTAGAGCCATGAAAGCATTCTATTCCCAACATAGATTAGTGTAAACAGCAACCAATACAATCCTTCTGGTCTAAAGTCATATCCATATGCCTTCTAACTTTATTTATATGCATATTATTTTAATTTTGGGCCATTTACACACACAGCAAACAATTCTTATGTATTTACATATCTCACATCTAAATTTTAATATTTACACACGCAACACTCAAATCTTCAATATCACATCAAAAATAATACAATTATCACTTTTTGAAAGTGAAATACACATTTTCATGCATAGCTTTGAACCATGGAAGTGCTGTGTATGTAAATATGAAAGTTTAGGTGTGAAATATGTAAATTAATAAGAATTGTTTGCTACACATGCAAATTTCCATTTAATTTTTTTTGTATAAATTGATTAATATTTATATGCCGTAAATGCTTAATCTATTTATGTAGTCAGTGTGTGCAACTTTCCAATATAACACATTTACGAAGAATTTTGCCTAATTTCCATGTGTTAAATCTGCAAAAAATCATTGTTAATCCAACTTAATCTATTTTACAGGATTTGGCTGATGCTTTTGTTAAGGTGTTGGGAAATCCTAAAGCAAGCAAGCAAGTCTACAACATATCAGGATCTAAATATGTTACCTTTGATGGTTTGGCTAAGGCATGTGCCAAGGTAATTAATTTAGGAAGATTTCCTATCTATTTACATATCTAACACTTAAACTTCAATTTTTACATATACGCCACCTTGCCGGTTCATTAGAGAGATGTATTTCACAGTTTAAAAGTCAAAATAGTGGTATTTTGATGTAAATATTTATGGTATAAATGTAAAAAAGTGAGGTTTCGATGTTACATGTGTAAAATACATAGGAATTGGGTGGTATGCATGTAAATGCCCCAATTAATTTTAGTAAAAATAATGAAATAATAATCTTATTAATATTCCTCATTTTTGCAGGCTGCAGGGTATCCTGAACCAGAAATTATTCACTACAACCCCAAAGAATTTGATTTTGGGAAAAAGAAAGCCTTTCCATTCAGAGATCAGGTATTCTTATCCTTAAATTTTCCATAATTTAGAGTTTATGATTTCTTTATTTTTGAAAATTACCATATAATAATAAATTTGCAAATATAAGTAAAAAATCATCAAATATTTGATGCTTTTAAGTGCAATTTATTTTTAAACTTTTTTTATCTTTTATTTTAAATTATTTTTATTGTTATGAAAGGGGGTGATTATTAAGATGTATGTAGGAAGATTTACATACATACCACTGAATTACTATCTATTTACAATTCTCGCACCAAAATTTCAATTTTTACATATATGTCACCTTATCTATGCATGAAAAGGCGTGCTTCGCTTTTTAGAAGTTAAAAGAGTGGTATTTTTTTGTGAAATGAAAAATTTGGATCATTTGGATTGTAAGTTGAAGTGTTGGATATGTAAATACATAGGAATTGGGTGGTGTTGATGTAAATGCCCCTTTTTGGAGGGATTTACATTTATACCACACAATTTTTATCTATTTACATATCTAACACCTAAACTTTATGTAACACTCAATTCCTTAACATCACATAAAAAATAGTGCTGATACTAATTTCTTAAAGGAGGATTTACATGCATGCCACTCAATTCTATGTATTTGCATATCTAACACCTAAGCTTTAATTTTTACATATATATTCAACCTTACATTGTTTCACCTTTTAAAAGTCAAAATAGTTATATGTTCAATGTGAGACGAAAGATTTGAGTCGTATAAATGTAAAAAAATAAAGTTTAGGGGTTAGATATGTAAATACATAAGAATTTGGTGTATGAATGTAAATGCCCCTTTCTTAAAAGTGAAATGCATCTGTTCATGTATATATGTTATATATATGCAAATATGGAACTTGAAGTGTTAAATATGCAAATAAATAAGAAATGAGGGGTATCTATGCAAATTTTAATGATTTTTATATAAACTGCAGCATTTCTTTGCTTCAATTGAGAAAGCACAGACTGAGCTGAATTGGAAGCCAGAATTTGGGTTAGTTGAGGGCCTTGCAGACTCATTCAACTCAGATTTTGGCCTTGGAAAGTACCGCAAGGAAGCTGATTTCTCCACAGATGATATAATTCTAGGCAAGTCTCTGGTTCTTCAGACCTAAATTATTTCTATAAAATATGAGTTTTAATTATTTCTGAAACCAAAATTCATAGAAAATTTGGTAAGTTTGTGAGGTAAATTATTTATTTTTCTGATTATTAATGGTTCATGATTTATGTTCATCATGTATTGTCTGTATTTTATATAGTATTTCATGTCAAGAGCTTATGTAATATTTATAAGAAACGTGATGCAGATTGGTGTTATTTAATGAAAAAATATGAAGCAAAAGTTGAGTTTTGTTATCAGAATCTGTATATATATATATATATTATTTTAAGGGAAAGAGCATCTCGTGGCTCCCTACGTGTTAATATAAATTAAAAGTACAAAAAGAGGGTGGGAATAAGGATCCCCGTCTAAAAACAAAATAAAAATCCTAGGGATTCTTTTATCCACGTTACAACTTCATATCAAAAGGATAAAAAGGAAAAAGTGTACAAAAAAAAAAATTAAATCTAGCATATCAAAGTAATCGTATACCCCCCACAAAAGATGTACACCAAAAAATTAAGAAAGAAACAAAGACCGAGTGAAGAGCTCCAGGCGGCAACAACATTACAAGCGTTTGAGTTCCACGAAAGAAAACCTACAGTAATAATGACAAAAAAAAGAAAGAGGGCCCGTGAAAGTAGAGATTGAGTTAATGAAGCCAATAAACCCCGTAAACTCAGGTGCAAAAGCTGGCACCCAATGAAAGTACCACAAAACCAAAAGTAGGTACTGCCATAAATATAAGGTGAGCGGCAACCACCGCCCCAACCGAGAGCCAATCGAGCCCGAAGTAGGAAATGAAATATAAGGACAACCCCAATGAAATCCAGGGCCAAACCATACCACCAAACATATAATAACAAGCTAAGAGGAGACATCTCGACGAACATATGGCGCATCAATCTTGTCACCAACTAACATAGTATTTAAAGGAGGGGGGATCAGATCCCACCCAACAGTTACTAGCGGCGCTACCTAAAATAGTAAGCCAATTTGCGGTTGATTTCCCTCCCGATAATTGAAACTCCACATCACATTTATATTAGAGATTAAGCCTTTAATCCTTTTAATATAATAGAGGATATCCCAAGGGGCCTCAACACCATTGACAAAAATGTCAACCGAGATGTGATTATCACATTCAAAGATAATAAAATGACAGCTAAGAGAGTGAGCTATCATGATAGCCATCAAGATGGCCCGAGCCTCCTCCTCCATAGGAGTGTCAGCGTATGAGGGGGAGGAAAAGAAAACAATATAGTTCCCAAAAAATTCATAGCAATGCCTCCTCAACCCACACTGTTAAATTTCCAACTCCTATCGGTGTTAAACTTTACCCAACCCCTGGGAGGAGGCCTCCATCTCACCAAAACCGGGAGAAGAGATCTCCTCTCAGCCTTGACCGCAAACCCCATAGAAAAAAAATAGTTAATGCCCGAAAAGAAGCTTTGTTTAGCATTACCCCTCCACTAAAGCTTATTAATATAGACAATAATATTAGTAAAGACCATCATATTCTGAATGGTTTTACCCTCATGTATAATATCATTACGAGCCATCCAAATAAACCGCATATAATATAAGGGTAGACTTGCAAAAAATATTTCTGTTTTTGATCTGGATTACAAATTATGGTGGTAAGCAAAAGATTCCGCTTCAGATTCACAATAGTGCCAAACTACCTGCCAACCTTCCTCAATATGAAAAGTGAAAAGAGGCAAGAAAAGAAATTATGCTCAATAGTCTCCTCCGCCGAGTTACACAAACAACAACGTGAAGCAAGTCTCAAACCTTTCATTTTTAGGATATCATAACATGGAATAACAGAGTGGAAAATCCACCAAGCCAGAAAAGACATAGAAGGAGTTAATGCCCAACTCCATACACCCTCTCCCCAAGGGAGCTTTTGAAAATTATGTAAGGCGGAATATAGAGATTTGGTAGTGGAGCAAGACATAGGAAATTTCAACGTAGGAGTATATTGCAAATGAGGCTCAATAGGAATGGTGGAAATGAAGGTAGCTCCCTCGAAACCTAGAAGATTAAGGAGAAGAGGAAAATCACAATAACCATCCATCCAAGTATCATAAACCATAAGACTTGAAAACTATCTCTCGTATCAAGCATTACATGGGACCAACAGTCTTGCCAAAAGGAAATGTTTCCACTCCCCACCTCCTAGTATATGTATGAAGCATTCTCTTCCACATAGTGGAATCCCCCAACCGCCAATTGATCAGTATCGAATGAGAGGAGTGACAATATTTTCCATGCATGAAAATGAACCACAAGGAATCACCTTTCAGAAATTTAAACCATTGTTTAAAAACATTAATATCAGCAATATGGTGCAAATATTTGAAACCCAAACCACCAGCATAGAGGGGTTTGCAAATATTCTCCAAGGCATCCATCTTCTACCTGAATGATTCCCCACCCATAAAAAACTTATTGAAACATCTTTCGAGGTTTAAAAGAGTGTTTTTCTTGAGTTGGAAAACTTTAAGAGTATATAAAGGAAGAGAATGTAAGATACTTCTGAGCAACGTAATTCTACCCCCAAAAGAAAGAAAATTATTTTTCTAATCCAAGATTTTCTTTCACACCTTTTCCACCACCTCATCAAACTGAATTTGCCTTTTCCTTCCTTTAAGTAAAAAAGACCCCCAGATATTTAAGTGGAATGGTAGAAATAGAGAATCTAGTAAAATTAGCAATCTAACACCATTAGAACGACTGACCGTATTTCCCATGTATAAGTTGCATTTATTGGCATTAAAAAGGAGACTGGAGACAGATTGGAAGTTCTCTATTAAACTGTGAATATCCCTCACCGCTTTTTTGCTAGCATTAGAGAACAATATCATATCATTGGCATACGCTAAATGTGTTACCAACGTATTGAATTTATGAGTGTATTGCAAATTGAGGTTTCTCCTGCAAAGGTTATTTAAAAGGCGAGAAAGATAATAAAATATTAAAATGAAAATAGTAGGGGATAAGGGGTCACCCTGCTTTATCCCACGCCCCGTACTAAAGAAGGCCCAAGATTGACCATTGATGAGTATGCTATATTTATTGCAATGGAGCCATGTGAGAATAATTTTGCAAAAATCTTGGGAAAAGCCCCTAGCTTTAAGTACCTTCAAGATAAACTTCCAACTAACAGAATCATAAGCCTTGCGAATATCTAATTTAGTGACCATATTTCCCCCTCTACTTTTTTATCAATATCCAAGATGAGTTCCTGCGCAAGCATAATATTATTTGTGATCCCTCGCCCTTGAATAAAGACAGATTGATTCAAGGAAATTAATTTGTGGAGATGAGGTTGAACACGTCTGACCAAAATTTTACTAATTATCTAAGATGACAGAAGTAAGAGAAATAGTTCTAAAATGGTCCCAAGAGATTTTTTGAGTGTTTTTGGGAATAAGAACGATAGTAGCAGTAGAGAAATAATTTCCAATGGTCTCCTCCTTAAAGAAACTCTGTATAGCTTCCACCACCTAATCCTTAATAATACTCCAACATTTAATATAGAAAGCTGAGGTGAAACCATCAGGCCCCGAGGCCTTGTTGCAATTAATGTCCACAAGGGTGGAATAAATTTCCCCATCCGAAGGAATACCACAGAGATCGAGATCCACCATGTGATGACGTACATCATCAAATAAGGAAGCATCAATAGAGCCGGAAGTCTCATGAAACTAAAAAAGTTTAAAGAGATAAAGAACAACGCTTTCCTCAATCTCCTCATCCCTAGTAATCTAGCTCCCCTCATCATTTTTAATCCTCACAATAGTGTTATTGACTCGTCTTTGTTTAATGCAAGCATGAAAGTATTTGGTGTTTCTATCACCTTGAGAGAAGTGGGTTTCCCCAGTTTTTTGTTGCAACAATTTCTCCTCCCAAAGAGAGGTCTCCAGTAATTCTTTATTAGCCTCCTGTGAGTCATGGATAATATCATCAGAAGATTCATCAAGAGCCTATAGGAGATTGACCCTCTGCTCAACGCTCTTAACTCTAGCATGAACATTACCAAAGACATCCCAGTTTCAAGATCTTAGAGCAGAATCCACCTTTTTATGCAGCTTTCCAAAGAGTGAACCATGCATTGCCCACCTCCTCACATCTCCAATTAGTAGCAATGAATCGCAAAAAGTCATCATGTCTAGCCCAGATGTTTAGATAACAAAAGTGATAGGTGGAAACCTTTGTGAACAATCAAAGGAAGAAGGGGGTTGTGATTAGACCCAGGTCTGCAAAGATGTCGAACTTACAAAAAATCATAAGAGGAAATCCACAACTGATTAGCAAAACACCTATCTAGGCGTTCAAAAAGCTTTCCCCTTTTCTAAGTGAACTTAGAACCAACAAAACCTAGATCAGAAATGCCAGCCAGATCCAAAGCTTTATTGAATTTATCAGTTAAAGTGTTGTCAATTCTCCCACCACCCAATTTTTCAGAATCATGCATCACCTTATTGAAATCCCCTCCAACCATCCAATTATGGTGGACAAGGCACCCATATCAGATAGTTTGTGTCAAAGATTATATCTAGCAACATTAGTAATCCCGACGTAAACAAAAGTGAGACATCCATAGAAAATATCCATAGAAAAGAAACTGTGCACAAACTGTCTATCATCAATAAGGACATCTACTGTGATATGCTTCTGCTTAAACAACCAAATCTTGTTAAAGTAATTAGCAAAGAAAGAAAATTTTATGAATTTACCCAAAATGCGATCACCCAGAGAGGAGACCAATGGTTCCAAAATAGCAAAGATATCGATCTTATGAATCCTTATGATTGACTTGAGTCTACCAAGGGAGTGAGGATCTACAACTCCCCTGATATTCCAAATTAGGACATTAAAGATGAGTAGACATATGACCCTTACTAGAAGATCTAGTTCGGGTCTGTCCATTTTTTCCATCTGAAAAGTAGTGATTCATATCCAACAAAGTGTTCCCACTATTATGTTTTTGCACATCCTCTTGCCTCTATACTTCCTCCGACGATACTTTTGAACATGTCATTCATCCCTTAATATTTTAGAAATATCCTACAAAGGAGTATCAGATAGGGCATCAGAATGATGAGAATATAAAGAATTATTATCAGTATTCATAGTGTCAGGAAGAGAGGCCGAGTAAGGATGGGCCCCCTCAGAAATAGAAATGATAGGAGGATCTGGAACAGGTAACACCTCCTCAGTTCTCCCAACCGGGGAAAGAACATTAGAGGTAAGAGGATATTGATTATTAGCTGTATTCAAAGCATTAGGCAGAGAGGCTGATGACAGTCGAGCCCTCTCAGTATTCAAAATAGTAGGTGGGGGAGCAGGTATAACCTGCACGACACGCCCAACCAGCTGTCCCTCGGTCTAGACCGAAGGGATAACAGTTGGGTGGGGGTGGCAGCCATAGCAACTGCCGGAGTAACCTCAGCATTTTCCACAGGGAGCAAAGGCGCCTGCTCAGCATGTAACTATTTCATATTTCCCCCTTTTCTCAACTCAGGATGTAGCTTGAAGCATTGGTCATAACCGTGACCAAACATTCGACAGTGAGTACAATAAGAGGGGTGTTGTTCTAATAAAACATGTTGCCAGTATCCATTGTGAGTCGATCCAATCCAAACCTCATCAAGTGGGGGTAAGGTAACATCCCGTTCGATTAAACCTCTAGCCATAACCAGTCGATTAAAACTCTAGCCATAACCGGTCTTGTGAGATTATAGGTAGGAGCATCTAATTTAAGGGGTCTCCCAAACATAACAACCAAGGAGAACAAAATTTCATGGTTGAAAAGATGAACTTTCAAACCTGGGAACTGAAGCCAAACATGGATAATCGAAGTCTAAGCTTTGAGATCAAAATTAGCAGACCATTTCAAGACTTTCATTCCACAATCCTCAAACCACACCATACGCCTAGCAAACAGACGTGTATAATCCTCCTCATTGGACAACTAAATTAAAATGTGTCTTCCATCCACATGTCCTATCTTCCAATCTCCGGTAAGCTTCATCAGTTCAAAATGTTTTTGAAGGAACTCCATTTTAGGATACTCATACAAGAATTTTTTTACTAGATGTAGGCGGCAGGAAGAAGCGAGTTCACCGTTCTAATCATCAGAGAGAAAGAGAGCCAACTTACCCCCTTTCCGGCCAAGACGTCGAACGAAAGAAGAATCAGAGCCGAGTGCGAGTGAGTCATAGAAGACAGAAGGGAAGTTTGGAACGCCATCAGCGACCACACTGGCATAGGAACGATACTTTTTACCCGCGTCACCAACGTAGTATCAGGTAGCTAGAGAGCGACCCAATTTTCCTTTGCCTCTACTTCTAGTTATTGGAAAGGAGCCAGCTAATAAATTGGTAAGATGAGTGTCATTGCCAGTAGTGACCAAAGTATCATCCAATAAGTTTCCAAGCTCGAGTGGCCTCCAGTCTTTTTCTTCCTCCTAGAATAGTCCTGTCATTCTTCATCCAAAGATTGACTCGCCTGATCAGTGGATTGGTCTAAAGTGTGTTGGATATGTGTAGGATGTTGAACATTAGAAGTAACCCCGCTTGTTGTATCAGTTGATCTTTGATTGAATCAAAGAAGCACTCTCGTGTGTCTTGGCATGTAAGTGAGTCTTCTTCAATAACAGTGAGTGGTATAAGCACTTTTGAATCTGTACCTGTAGTATGATGTTCTTTATCAAGAACTGCAATGTTGGGTAAAGGATCATTTTGTACCTTCTCAGTAGAGATTGTAGGTGGCTGATCTTTAGCGATATCAAAAACCCGTCATGTGGTAGCTTTCTCTCCAAATGTAACATATATGTCCATAGTAGTGAGATTAGATTCATCCTTATTCACTTGATCTTTAGATTTCAAATTAGGATGAAACTTATGACATTTATCAAGTGTATGCCCAAACATCTTACAATGAGAATAGTAAAACGGTCTATGCTCCATGACGATTTGTTCTTTGCTATATATATATATTTAGATTTTGGGCATACACTTGATACATACATACATACCCTCTCAATTCTTCTTTTCTGTATATCTTTAGATTTAAAGCGGTCTATGCTCCATTCTTCTTTGCTACTTTTCGTTCGTGTTTTTTGTTCTAGCGTTGAGCCACTCTTCCCTCATGGGTGAGGAGCAACCTAGACTTCCTGGATCTAGATTTCTCAATGTAACAACCTAGACATATTAAACAAGTTGACAGTGTTGGTTTGATAAATTCTAACAAAATATCACTGATATTAGTGGTGAGCTTGTGGATGTAGGTATTGATCAAAATAATATTCTTGAAGATCCAATCATTTATCTTCTAAGGAAGCTACCTTAATTAAAGAGTAGATTAGTGCAACTTGTGGACTAGCTAACATCCCAACTCATTCTAAACCATGTAAAATTGGTAAGTATGATGCATCTTTACCTCAATTTTTTTAGTGGGTGTGTCCGTGTTTCTTCTTTTTTTTGGAGCAAATTTCACTCTACATTTGCCTTTTTAAATCTTCCCTTTTGAAGCGCCTCCACCCATAAAGAGTGGAGTGAGAAAGGAAAAGATGAAAGTGACAAACATAGATAAAGTTAAACAAAAAGTATAAATACAATGATATTCATACAAAACAATCCTTGCAACAAAAGTTTGAGAAAAGCAGTCAAAAAAGGAAATTAGATCATGCTCAACCTGAAAAAACATACGAGGAGTGCCTTATATAAAGTCCCTTATATCCAAACCAGAAATACAAAGTCAACAAGTAGTCGGGGAAAAACTTAGACAGATAGAGATAGCTTGGGCGTGGTTCTTTGGACCCTACCTTTCAGACTATTGGGATCATAAGTTAACTAAGTCGTGAAGGTAGTCAACCCAGCCTGGCTGGGAATCACTTTGTCAGTAACCAATGTGTTGTGTCATTTGAGGCGATTTAGTAAATCTAAAGTCAAAGGAACAAAACACTAGATTCCTATGAATCTATTTGAATTAATAGGTAGAAGAGGGATTAAACCTGCAAAGGATATGGATAAGAAACCTGCATAGAAAGAATGAAAAATGGACGACCTAGCTACAAAGCTAAGTTGCCCCATAGAGGGCTTATAATCCCGCATGGATCAAGAAAGCCTCTAACACCCAAATTCGTACTAGATACATCGAAGTATATAAAATATATGATTGGTCTGTAGGGTGGAGAAGCAAGGATACTTCACCTTGAGACATGCAATATGAATGTAGTAGTCTAAAGATTATCCCTAAGCATAGAGATCTTATTATATGACTTGGGTTAAGGCTATGCAAATTTAACTATTTTTAAAACCGCTTGGAGGGCCATGCAGAAATGTGAAATGTGCAATTTTTAAAATTAATATATTTTATGCCAAAATTTTAATTACGATAAATCTTCTAAATTTAAGATTAAAAAAAGGTTTTTATTTTAGTAGCCTAATAAAGAGTGATAACATGTAAAAGTAGTCAAGTAAACACTCCAATATGAAAAAATAATGCATAAGCTGGGTGTCAATGAGTCGACAACATATCTTAAAAAAGTAAAAATACTAGTCGGAATTTGCACATACATATTCGCTCCTATAAAGTATACAACATATTTATAATCTATAATTAAGGTACGAGGCACAAACATCAGTTTCTAGTCCTCATCCTACGGTCAACACACATCAAGCTATTTGGGACTCATGCTTGTACCTTATTTTTACGACACTCTCCTAGAGTATGAAAAGTACAATATAAAATATAACCTGAAGTGCAAGGTAGAAGGTTGGCATATGCTATTACACATAATGAGCTAAGTTCGATGGAAGGATGGTTAAGCAGAACTTGTAGAAAATGTGTAAGTTTAACTTTGATTATTATGCTTCTTCTCATTGGTCTTGACTCTCTACAATAAAACAACTCATAATGTACTAGTGTGCAGGTCCTAAGCCCATAGACACAAAACGTAAGACAACTAGCATAAGCCAAGAATAATAGATGTGTACAAAAATTTCTAACTACACCATTACCCTAGTTCTAAATAGGATCTACAAGGTTTTGCCTAATTGGCATCTACGTGTGAGTCGTGTAGTGCATGTTTGAAGGGCACACTCATAGGATCAAGGTGAGGTCACCAAATTTGGACCCTCTCCTAACATCTGAATAAGTTAAAAATTGTCACCTTAAGTGAAAATGTTAACCCAGACCTATGTTAGGAATGATCATACGAGTAATAATAAAATAATTTGCATTACTCGTTTGAACAAGCCAACTAGTAATGTTCATTGTCCTATTATTACCACATGTCAACTTAATGGTCATTCACTAATACTATTCGAGTGCTAACTCAAAAGACTTAGACCAATATGACACAATAGAACAAAGGGTCTTATTTGGAGAAATAGGACCCCTGAGTGTATAGGGATACACATAAGAAGACATAGACATGCAAAAGTGGTGTGTCTAACACCAGGTCAAGACTACACGGAGGAGAAGGAAATCAGAAACTACTCACAAAATTTGCAAATAAAGGCTTTGAGGAATTAACCCCATAAGCACAAACTCAAAGTTTGAATGTCATAAAAATGACAAATTCAATAAATGCAAATAAGGCATGCAAGGAATACATGTAGTAAAAATCCCCATTTGGAAAAATAGGTGTATCAAACATAAGCAATCACCCACACATGCATGAATGCAGACACTCTCCTATCATCATAAGGAGGGCAATACAATGTCATAGAGAAAATAATATAGAATGATCCCTAAGACTTAAAACAAAAGGAGGCAGCGCTTAGGCGCCAACCCCTTTTACGTACTGGATAAAAAGTGGGTTATGTCAACACCCTGTATGTCTGATGCAACATAGATCTAGTTGGTGGCAAGACAAGAATGCTTTTTTACACGACTCACATAAGTGGTTTTCAAAAAGGCAAATATGGAAAATCAGACTTACAATGGATTATATCGACCATGATATAAGTGATGTAAGTCCTGTTGATTAGTCAGACGAGAAGAACCACCACCTCGACATGGAGAATGTACAAATGGTTTGTGATAAAAATTCCTAAATGTACCTTGGCCTATAAAGGCCCAAGGGACGTTCTATTTGGAACAAGCCAAACTCAACTATAAGCATAGTCAAAGCAAGGTTTCCCCCTCCTACATCAGAGTATACCAACAACCTAAAGTAGAAGGCCTTAAGTCTACCCAATCTATAAAGATTAGGATATTTTGATAGTTTTAGTTCGGCAAAACCCGAACCTGATTAATCAACAATTGTCTCGTATTCACTGCACTATATATAAGGTGGCACATCGACTATGTGATATGAAAATGTAAGTTGTAAGACTTGACTATGCCTTAACATTGTAGCGCCAAAGATTATTGTTATTACAGTTTCCGACAAAAATTGTTGCACCATTGTTAGCACAATTTTGGCCCATTTTGAAATCAATGGGTCATTTCAAAGTGTTCTTAGGATTACATGCACACAAGCAGCCAAGCTGGGACTAAAATATTAATTTAGGGCATGGCGATGTGACCTTGATGCCAACAATCACGACCCTGATTATGCACCCAAAATCAGCCACCTCCATTTATGGCACCACACACTGGGATCAGGGGTTGCAACTTACATTCAACTGAATTCAATACGGGTGCAATGCTCCAGTGCCTTGCGTTATGGAACGCCCCTCCTCCGATAGGTGGTACTACAACGCCTTACCTAAAAATGAATTTATGGCCAACATGAAGAAGTTTTTATTCAGGTGTCACAGTCTCGTGTTGAGTGTCGCGATGTCGTGCCTAGCGTTGTAGTGCTTGATTGCCTATAAATATGGGAGAGAACCTAATAATTATGTATGATTTGATTTCCACGATGAAGCCCTACTGGATTCTCCCTTCTCCCTAAAAAATCATCTCTCCTCATTTTTTGAGTTTGCTTCTAAGAAGCCCTCACTAGAGAAGGAAGGGTTTGATGTGTCATAATTCATAAGTCGGGAAGTTGCATGAAGGCATGCAAAATCTTATTGCTATCAAATCTCACCCCGAGCAGGGCCTCTCTGAGTATGGGAGTCATATATTTGCCACCCTCATGAGGAGGGGTTTGATACAGCTAGCTCAGAATCCTGATCTAGCTGTCATCTATGTCATCTAGGAATTTGTGGCAAACACCATGGAACTAGGAATGACAGGGTGTTCATTAGAGGATGTTGGGTGTCATTTGATCAGAAAATGGTTAATGGAATATACAACTTAAACGGGCACATCGAGGGTCACTTCACGAAGTTCATGAAAGAAGGCCCTAACTACAACGAAATCTTAAGGTACCTCATTGCAGGAACCGATGGCGCCTGCTCGGTCAAGGCTAAGGGACACTCCATCAACTTTTGTAGGAGTACACTCAACCAGGAGGCGAAAGCCTGACGCTGCTTCACCCCGCCAAACTACTGCCTATAAGGCACAAGAGCGAGGTAACTCGGGAGCAAACCACCTTGAATTATACCATCTAATGCAAATATATGATCGACGTCAGCCGTGTCATCCATCGATCTTTACTTCACATGATTTGTTGGAGCACCATAGTTGGCATCAATCATCCTTCCCCTATCTTTGCTCTAATTGTTAGGAATGGGGAAATTTTTGGCAAATGAGAGGAGAAAGTGGGCCCTATAAAGCCCATCATGAGGGCCAGCATTTAGACCTATTGTGCACCTGCTCCAAGAGGTGCAAAGGCCTCTTGAGCACTTGCTCATCCCACATGGCCTGATCTATTGAGAAGTAGATCTGGGAGCTTCGGGGTGACATGGATTTGATTAACCAAAAGGTGGATCTGCTTATCATCCAATGAAGCACTAAAATGACAACCAATTTGCTTGGTTTACCTAATCCATGAATCAACTCATGGGTGACACTGAATCTACCACATCCTGCAACCTCAGTACACCTACTTATCAGAGGTTGGTCCTAGTTTTGTTGCTGAAAACAATGAGGTTCATGGTGATAGTGGCAATTAGTATGCATGTGTCAGGTTGTAGATGTTCCCCCTTGCTTTTCCACAGAGAGAGAGAGAGAGAGGGAGAGAGATGGTGGTTCCTTTTATTTCAAACAAAAGGCATCACATGGGCATCTATTAGTATTTTTGTTTTAGTAGTGGTCATACCCCTACATGGGTTTTATGTATGGTTCTTTGTCTAGGATCGGGGGCCTTATATGATTGATTATGATCGTTGTATTCCTTTTTCACAGAGGAGGGAAAGGATAATTTGATGAGAGAATGCATGTTTTTATTCATATACTTGTTTGTTGTATTGTCTGTCACTTATAATATACATCGATTTCTTCATTTGCAAGTCCTTGAAACCCTTTGGAGCGTCCCAATGCTATTTTGATCACTTTCTTGTGACTCACATGGACTTTGAGGCACGTTAGATGGCAATTGTCATGACAACACCGCGACTCCTGATACATCGATGTGGCACCCTGCTGCTATTAGTAGTTTGGTGGCTTCTAATTGGGCAGCCATCATTGCAGAGCTGAGTTGGCACATTACATCTCAGTTGCATCATAATGCCATGGTCAGCATTGTGATGTCTCACAATTTGGGTCTCGAAGGTGGCACTTTGTTGAATAATTGTTGTGATGGCCTGCTAACATGACATATGTCACAATAATGTGCCCAGACACCTCAGAGGAGGGACATATCACCCCAACTAACACATGTCAAATCATGAGCCATGTCATAAGTCTTTTTGGCAGATGGCTCACCCACCATGTTAACAGTTCCACCGCCTTACCCTATAAATGGGGTAGCTCTTGACAACCCCAAGTGTTAAAAAATCCAAGTGTTGGTTGGAAGTTATGGCTGGAGGGCTCAAAATTTTGACGTTTGGTTCAAATTTTGGAGTGATAGGTTCAACTATCAACATTAGACATTGGACTTTCGGAGATTAGTGAGGATTTCTTTGATCTGCAAAGAGTTTCTGGTCAATTTTTTTATCTAGTGAATCGTGATAGCGAGTTCTTCCTAGCCACAATCTTCTCATATATCCTGACGAAATTTCTCAGGCCATCGCTACAATATGTGGTGGCTGCAAAAGTTGTTGGAGCAATTCCTCTGGCCTTTAAACTCACAACATCATACAACATTCGCATTGGAAATAATTTTCTACTGTATGCGGTCTTTCCTTTTATAGGAAGAGCTTTAGGTTTTGTGATATAGGAGCTACACTAGGCTATTTTTAGAGAATGCATAGGTTGGACTCGTTTTTTTTTTTTTGCTTTAGCTGCATTTTGTATGAGTGTACCTTTGTGCATAAGGCCTTAGTTTACCTAAGTGTCGCATTGTGGTCCAGTCACGTAATCCATGCATCAAATGTGGTAGTACACTGGATATGAGGCACCCATTATTTAGTTTGGACCAATTATTGTTGAACCTTTTTTTATTTTGTAACTTGCGGGGTACAATGTTCTCTTTTTCGGTCATTAGTACAGTCTTTTGTATGAGTGGAAGCTCGCTTGGCTTTCTAGTCATGTCTTTTGACTAGGTTAGATTATTCCAAACAGGTGGGTCTTCTATCTTTATAGATCGTTAACCCTAGGACTTTCCCTTCGAAACTGTTGGTACATCCTTTTATATGGGTGTAATTTCTTCTTTTCCCAACTGCTAGTATGGCTTGCTTTGTTTCTATCGCATGTCGATGTGGCTCAAAAGCTTATGTTCTTTTGTCTTTCACCTTTTGCATACTCCCCACATGAGTCACGTAGAATAGTATTTGAATTCTGGCACTGACTAGGTTTAGGTTACTGAGACGCCCCTTCATTTCTTCTATTGATCATATAGATCATTCTATGGAGTCATTTTATGGCATCATAGTGGCCCCTTTATGATAAGAGAGGCGAGCCTTGCATGTTAGACATTTGTTGGAATGTGGTTTTCTGTACAATTATGTTCTGCATGTTGAACACATTTGTATGCCTGATATTGATTTTTATCCTCTTTCCATGATACTTGACTCATTGATGGTGTTGTTTTAGGTTTAGTTCCTATGACATGTTTTGTGTGGCATGTTTCATACATTTTTTGTCTTTGCACGCAGGGTCTTGCCTTTCCAGATACAACCCTTTTTTTTTCTCACCATATAAGTCTAGGTTTCACGAGGCTACATATCAGTGACAATACTCATACAAACTTTAGCATGACATGTGATAATAATATGGAAATAAGCATTACTCGTTGGCTTGTCTGAATGAGTAATGTGTGTTATCTTATTATCCAATAAGATCGTTCCAAGTATAGGTTTGAGTTAATGTTCATCACATGTTGTGGTGACGTTTAATTCATTGATAAGCTCAATATGTGATCACCAAGGTGAGGAATAATTAATTTATATGCTCGAGACGTGGTCAGCTTGGTGACCCCGTCAAGATCCTACAAGAAGACTCTTGGGCTCTGCACTTGCAAGTCTTGCATGTAGATATGTGCATAGCCAACACCTTTTATTTACTTCTTTAGAATTAGGGCTACGATGTAATTATGAATTTTTGTATACAGCTATTTTTCATTAGATTGTGCTAGTTGTTGTACACTTTGTGTGCATTTTGAATGTTTTGTTGAATTTGAGACTTTTTGCACAACCATGTTAGGGAAAATTTTCTTTGTAGGGTGTTGTATCCAAAAGTGAGGAGCTTAATTATTATTTAAACTAATGCATTTTCTTACAAGCGCTCTTTAGCTCTCCTCTTATTGGATACGACCTTTTTTGTGTTTCATGAGATAACTCGTACCGACTCTTCTGCAGGTATAGTTTTTTTTTTCAATTTGTTGCATGCACTTTTTAGAGTTCTTTTAGGAGAGTTTGTATTGAAAATAAGGTACGAGCACAAGTCACAGGCTTGGAACAGGGACTGCGTGAAGAGAATCATGAGCTATTTGCTCGTGTGTTGTACATTAATTCAAAATTGTATATTTATTGTATAGTTCTAGGATTGTGCATGTATATGCGGAGTCTGTTTGTCCTTTTTTTTCTTTTCTAGGATTGTAGCCGGTCTAACGACATATGACCTCTTATTCTTTTATAATGAGTATTTCTTTTACAACATTTTGCATGTGTTCACACTTTATTTTGCTTATGGTTTGTTTGGATACTATCAAGCTTAGACTCCCTAGGATAAAATACTTGTTATAAAATTTAACATTTAAAGATTTATTTTTGATAAAATTTAGGATTAAAATATTCAAGATTTTAAAATCTGTTATTTTATTTATTGCACTTACTTTCTTACATGATATTTAGGTTTGATGCATGTTAGAAGGTTCATGACAGTAGAGTAATTGATTATTGTCTTAGCATTGCATGAGAATTCAACACACGCTCAAATGAAAGAAACGACTTATAGATGCACCAGAAATTTTTATGTGGAAAACATAGAAAGGGAAGAAACCATGAGGCTTGACCCAACTGAAAAAATCCACTATAAACTATAAATTACAAGTACAGATCTTCGTCTCACAAGAGGGAATGGGTTGAACACTCTTCAGAGTTACAATATTGACGTTCATATAAACTTGTTGCAAGGAACGATAGACAACTAATAACAATTGACAACGTTCAACTAGTGGTTGTCGACAGTGGTTGATGATAGTTGACAGTGGTCAATGATGGTCGACGGTGGTTGGTGTGAGATGGTCGTCGGTGGCCGATAAGAGATGGTTGGCGACAGTTGGCAACTGGTGGTTGTCTCCTCTTATTCTTTTATAATGAGTATTTCTTTTACATCATTTTGCATGTGTTCACACTTTATTTTGTTTATGGTTTGTTTGGATACCATCAAAGTTAGAATTCTTAAGATAAAATATTTGTTATAAAATTTAACTTTATAGATTTATTTTTGATAAAATTTAGGATTAAAATGTTCAGGATTTTAAAATCTGTTGTTTTATTTATTGTACTTACTTTCTTACATGATATTTAGGTTTGATGAGTGCTAGAAGGTTCGTGACGGTAGAGTAATGAATTATTGTCTTAGCATTGCATGAGAATTCAACACACACTCACATGAAAGAAACGACTTGTACATGCATGATACATAAAAATAATATATTATTTTAAGTACCCTTTTTATGTCTATTTTTTGTGATATAGCACTTTAAAGAAATGTATTTTTGTGTTTTTGTTGCAGGTATACCATTTTTAGGCACTTAGAGCAAAAATGACTACAGGAGAAAATTTTGAAGAAAAAACCACCAATTTTGGGGTTTGGCGCATGATGAGCCAAACTGGCGCATGATGCGCCAAAATCTATAGCGCTGGCGTATGATACACTAGATTGGCGCATGATGCGCTTGATGTGAGTTTTTCAAATTAAGGCGGTTCGAGATGAATTTTTGCCTGAATTTTCAAAGGGACACTTGTTTTAAACACTCAATGGAGTGATTCAATGCATCTAGACACTTTGGAAAGTTCTAATTTGAAGGGATTTGACTCTTGGATAAAAGAGGCACATCTTTTGAATTCAAAAGTTTGACTTTTGAACTTTGGAGGGAAATTGAAATTCTTTTCAGATGAGGCAACCCAAAATAAAATTAAATTGGAGAAGAACTTCAAAAGGGAGGCGAAAAAAGATAGGTGGCGTGAGAACCAAGAGGGAGAGATAGAGAGAGAAAGCTAAGGGCTTGGAGATTATCTTCTAGGGTTGTAAGAAGAGAAGGAAGGTGAGAGATTTCTTCTTCATCACACTTCTAATAGAGAATTGAGAGTGCTTGTAAAGAGAGAAATACTTGGAGAAAACATATATGGATTTGCTTGGGAAGAATTGTGAGATAAGTTGTATTTTTCATTTATTTTGTTTGCAAACTTATTTTTATATATGAAGTCTGTGTTTTATCGTATCATTCTCATAAATTCTGAGTAGTCTTCTTATCATTCTCCCTACTTTGAAGAATTGATTTTCTTTTCTTAGGTTTTAAATGTCGATAATTTGTAATGATTTGAACTCCGATCTCCATTTATTTTTCGATCTGGCCAATTGAATTATTAAAATGTGTTGAGAAACATATGTTCTAAAAAGGAGATATGATTTCTACAACAAAGAGATAATCACATTAATTTCATGAAGAGTATGTCATCCATGGGATTGGGTGCAAATAAATAGGGAAATATACTTCGTTGGATGTTGAATTAGAAGATTTTAAGGTGACAGATTAGAATCCCCAATTTAGTTCAGTTGATTGGAAACTAATGTGAGCATGTTAGCCCTCAGATGAGGGAGTAGTGGGAGCTCTGGAGTGACAGTCGGTATCCTCCCAGCCTAACCACGAAATTAGATACCAAACTCTGGATTAGTCAATGTTTTTTATATCGCTCGGAAGAGGGTAGAGAATATGATTGCTCCTATGTGACACAAAACAGTTTTTAAATATATTTTTCAAATGATTTCAATTTCTTCACAAATCATATTTTCATTGTAAAGGGGAAGGGTGTTTTCTCACACTTAAACTTTTCGTCAACAAAAATCTTTGTTTTATTTCAGCAATTTTACTTTTGAAAGTTTAATATTTAGTTTAACTTAACTGTTGTAGTCGTACATCTGCATATTTAGTAACATCACTTGAGTAGTTTAACTTCAAACTTCGTACTTTATTTTGTTTTTTTTATTTTAATTTAAGAATAGAATATTAATAGCTAGCCTATATATATTTTCAGCTTCCCTGTGGGATCGATATCTAGGACTCCATTAGAGCTCTGTATTACTTGAACGATACATATACTTGTGTTATATGTAGAAGAGAATTGAGAGTTTAAAAGAGGTTTTAAAGATAAATTATTTTCATTGAAGTTACATTATTGTTTAGGTTACATTACATATTTATTATTAATTTAATCTCAAGTTTCCGCGCATCAATGCACCAGAAATTTTTATGTTGCAAACATGGAAAGGGAGGAAATCACGGGGCTTGGCCCAACTGAAAAAATCCTCTATAAACTAGAGATTACAAGTATAGGCCTTCGTCCCACAGAAGGGAAAGGGTTGAACATTCTTCAGAGTTACAATGTTGATGTGCGGATGAACTTGTTGCAAGGAATGCGAGACGACCAATAACGATCAACAACTTTTAACAAGTGGTTGTCGACGGTAGTCAATGATGGTTGACAGTGGTCAATGATGGTTTACAGTGGTCAATGATAGTTGACGGCGGTTGGTGTGAGATGGTCGACGACGGTTGGCGGTGTTCGACAGCAATGGCCTCCGGTGGTCGGTGGCGGTCGATAACGAGATGATACTTGACTTTAGCTCCTTTAAGATTCAAGCTCTTCTTTATGCTCACAAGTGCTTGTTGACGGTGGTCGATGATGGTTGACAGTGATCAATGATGGTTGACAGCGGTTGGTGCTAGATAGTCGGAGACGGTTGGCGGTGTGAGACAGGGATGGCCTAAGGTGGTCGGTGGCGGTCGACAATGAGATGATACTTGACTTCAGCTCCTCTAAGATTCAAGCTCTCAGCGTGGGGCTCTTTTTATAGTCCCCAGCTCTAATTAATGAAGGAAAATGAAACATTTTGATTGTACGACCCAGAGAGGTTCCATCGATCATACAACGTTTGATGGACATTCAAGAGCCTTAAACGATGTCGAAATTGAGCACGCTTGGGCTCGTTGGATTCTTCTTGTCGAGACATTCAATTCGACCATGAGCTCACTAGATTCGACATTCGTTTGAACTTCCAAATATGCTAGGAAAACTTCCAAAAATGATTTCATGGCTTGTTCTTCTGAGCTTGATTTGACTCGTATTAGATTAGTTTTAGTATCATCGGGTCTAGGGGTGTAAACGAACCAAACACGAACGAACAAACTTGTGTTCGTGTTCGGCTAGTTTGAAATTTAGTTTGTTTGAAATAAGCTCGTGTTCGAAATTGTTAGTGAAGACATTGTTCGTGTTTGTTTCTTAACGAACGAGCCGAACACGAGCTATTCGCAAATAACGAGCCAGTTTGACATCCCTAATATTAATATATATAAATAATATATTATATTAATTAAATAACTTATAGTATATAAATATATAATATATATATTAGTATATTACTAATATAGTATATTAATATATTGTTATTATTAATTTATTATATATTATAATTTATAAAATTTAATTTTTTAAAATATCAATTTTTTTATGTATAATTATTTTAAATTATTTTATATTTCGAACAATAACGATTCGAACACGAACGAACGCATCACTGTTCTCAACAACAAGCGTTTTTGACAGTCTTAATCGGGTCCGTCTCATCGTGCCAATTAGTTTGACTATAAGTTTGTTGAAATTGTAGTTATGTATGTCTTTTTATCAAGGTTTGAATATTTTTATCTCTAAAACTTGCCTCGAGATCCCTGTCATGCCTCAAGATTCATGTTGAATGATAGAACTTTATTGAAGTTGTATCAATTGCTCTCTAATTTTAAGGCTGAATCAATTTCATTGTTCGAAAATATTGAAATTCGGTACATAAATATAGATATTACATATGGCCATATGTAATATATATGCAATATATATGTAATATGCATAATATATATGCGTTTCAGCGTTGTAGGGTATTGATATAGAAAGGCTTTATATGGCGTAAAGGCCAAATGTGACATATATAAACCCAACGTGGCATGGCGTCAGTTTTATATATGGGTGACTCTTTATATATGCCTCAAGTGTCACTTTTTTAAATCGAATGCCTTTCTTATGCCATATGATTTTATATATTATGTATGCATTTTTCATAGGCTTCAGATTAATACGCTCGCAACTAGGGCTGTCAATTTGGCTCGTTGTTCGTGAACAGCTCGTGTTCGGCTCGTTAAGCAGCTCGTGTTCGGCTCGTTCGTTAAGCCTAACGAGCCGAACACGAACAAATTTTTAAGCTCGAAATGTAAACGAGCCGAACACGAATAACAGTTTGTTCGCTCGTGTTCGGCTCGAAATGACTCGAAAAAAAATTATACAACTCTTTTTATAACAATATATTACATATATTATTTATATAATAATATATTATATATATTTATGTCTGTCTAAGTTTAAATCATAACACCTCATGTGGCAATATGGTTAAGGTATTCTTTTGTATAGATTTGATCCAGGTTCGAATCCCACACTTTACATCTATTTTTCTCAATTTTAGTTA
Organism: Phalaenopsis aphrodite; assembly: GCA_003013225.1. Classification (NCBI taxonomy): domain Eukaryota; kingdom Viridiplantae; phylum Streptophyta; class Magnoliopsida; order Asparagales; family Orchidaceae; genus Phalaenopsis; species Phalaenopsis aphrodite. The sequence goes on from NEWO01000026.1 coordinate 1,999,346, forward strand.
ACGAGCCAATTTCGAGCCGAACACGAGCCGAACACGAACACGAATATTTAAATCGAGTCGAACACGAACACACTGTTCACGAGCCGATTTCGAACACGAGCCGATTTCGAACACGAGCTATTTCGAACGAGCCGAACACGAGCCAAGCCTGAGCTCGCTCAAGCTCGGCTCGTTTACAACCCTACTCGCAACTAGTGACTCTTTCTATTCCTTTTTTTTTTCCAATGAACAAAACCGTTTCTTTTGGATTTAGGTGGTGGAAAGTGGAATGTGGGAGGCGAAAGGCAATTAGGCCAAGAAAAATAAGGCATATTTAAGTTTTTATTTAATGGCTGAAATTAATTTTTGTTATAAATATAAATAGTTTTTTGAGCCTATAAATAGACAAGAAGAATATAGTAGAGGTGGAGTGCTCATCTCTGTCTAGCAGATGATTTGGGATTTTTCAGAAGAAGAAAGTCATTTATATCCTGCGCAGCAGATGACCGATGTTATCTTCTGTTTTGAAGAAGGTGTAGAGGAAAGTCGTTCTCAAGCCGTATAGCAGTCAATTAATGAGATATTACTTGAAGAAGGTGCAGAAAAGAGTTGTCCCCGACCTACGTAGTAGGCGATCAACGAGATCCTCTTTCATGTTGCGACACAAAAGAAAGTCGTCTTTGTTTTGTGTAGCAGACGATCAACGAGATTTTCTTGCTTGAAGAAGGTGCAAAGGAAAGTCGTCCCCAACTTGTGTAGCATGCAATCAACAGGATCAACTTTCGTGCCACTAAGATGAAGAAAGTTATCCTGAGTCTGGCTAGCAGGTGACTCGGGATTTTCTTGCTTGTTGCTACTGCGCATTCTAATGGAGATGAAGAAATGTTAGAGCTTTCCGGTTGTGCTTTGAGAGGAATATTTTCATGTTTTTTGTGATTGCAATATCTAGAGACCCCTGAAGACCAGCAGAAGTACTAAAATTTTGAGAAGGCAATGCTGACTCCAATCGAACATGAGCTGATTTGTTGTAACCATTGTGCAAGTATATGTTGGTCTTTGTAGCCTTAATCACCTGATGTGACATTGGTAGATGATGATAATGTTTTTCTTTGTACATTTTTAACTATATTTTTTAGGTTGTTGCGGGTTTCAATCATGCAAAATTATGCAATTAAAGTTAGCACGTGCACTTTATAAAAAAGAATCGCGTACCTTTTGAGACTTGTGCTTTTTGTGACTTGTGCCTTCTTAGGCTTATGCCTTCTAGGAGCATAAAATGTGTCGTTGTCTCCTGAGACTCGTTGCCTTTTGAGGTCTTTGATGTACCAGTGCCTCGTGAGGCTTGTAGCCTTCCGAGGTATTTGATGTACCTGTGTCTTTTAATACTTGTAGCATTTTGAGGTCTTTGAGTGGAGAACCTATCAACCACTCACTCTCTTAGAGTCTTTCTAGTAAAGACCTTGTCCACCACTAGCTTCCCATCGAGACTTACATTTTGGGCTTGTCTAATAAAAATATCATATATTCTCATTGAGTCTTACCTCTTGAGCTGAACTTCAGGAACATGGTAGCTTCCCATCAAGACTTACCTCCTAGGCTTGTCTTGTTGGAACACCGTAGCTTTCCATCGAAACTTTCCTTATAGGCTTGTCTTCTAGGAGTACCTTAGTTTTCTATTACGTCTTGCCTCTTGAGCTCGACTTCTAGGGATACCATATCTTCCCATCGAGTCTTGCCTCTTAGGTTCGATTTCTAGGAGCATGACAGCTTCCCATCAAGTCTTGCCTATTAGGCTCGACTTTCAGGGGTACCGTATCTTCCAATCGAATCTTGCCACATTGGCTCGACTTCTAGGGGCATGGTTGGAAACCTTGGTTGCCACTGCGAATATTTGACTTTTCCCAGGCTATTAGTCGAAGCGCATATGTATAGTGACTGTAGCTTGTATTGGAGCATAATTGAAAGAAGAATCCACTAAGGATGTAAGAACCATCATGGGTTGTGTATATGGAGATGCTCAACGGCATTAATATGTAATGGAAAAGTCATATGAAATCCACTGAGGATAGTTGACCTATCCTAGGTTGTTGGTCGAAGCTTCTGCTTGACGACTATAATCTATTATGGAAGAGGTCAAAGGAAATCCACTATGCATTTTTGACCTATTTGAGGTTGTTCGTCAAAGCTTCTGCTTACTGATTATAACTTGTGATGGAAGAGGTTGAATCGAGTCACCCTGGAATTGATTATGCATAGAATGAGGTGTCAAAGTTGTTTTGTGTTTTTCGAGATTATGACATAGTTTGCAATGGACCGTATGCTTTTTTTGAAATATGGTTGCAGCCATAATCAATAATAATATATGACAACTTGTTAGTTGTTGCTTTTAAATCTTTTGCTCCCTAGAGCGAACATTTTCCACACGAGCTTGTAAAGCATCCCATGTATTGAGCCTTGAAGAGATCACCTTCTTGATTTGGTTGAAGAGGAAGTCCAGTACGGTGAGGAGGCCCTAAGGAAGTGTTATTTGTGGTGAAGATTGCCCCTAGTCTGAAATCAGTTCTCAAATACTTTTTTGTCTAAACAAAATGTGAGATGATTACCCTACCACAGTCATGTCCAGGATGTTAATGTGAATGATCTTTTGAAACTACAGTTAAGGTTGTCCCCCAGGCTGGAAGAAGTTGTGAAAGACATTGTGTCTGAATATGATGCGAAAAGACAACCCTACTACAATAGTGTCAGGGACGTTAGCGTGATCGACCTTTCTAGATTGATGTAACGGTTGCCCCCCCACATCGAAGAGTACTTTAGAGATGATCTTCAAGATGTAAAGGATGTTCATTTGCTAGTTGAATGATGTACATCATTGGGAAATGAAGTAGGGGCTCAACATCTTAGAGTTGAAGACACTATCAGACGGGACTTCGTTTCCCACCAACAATGCCAAACTAATGCGTGCTAGAAGATTTGTGGTGGTAAAGTAATGGATTAATTTCTTAGCGTTGCACGAGAATTCAACATACACTCAAATGAAAAAAATAACCTATAGAGACATCATATTTTTTTAATTAGAAAGCCCAAAAAGGGAAAAGACCACGAGACCTGACTTAATTGAAGAAATATACTATAAACTAGAGATTTCAAGTATAGTTCATCGTCCCATATTAGGGAAATGGGTGAACACTCTTCAAAGTTACAAAGTTGACGTGCAGATGAACTTGTTGCAAGGAACATGAGACGAACGATAATGATCCACGACGACCAGCAAGTGGTGGTCGACGGTGGTGAGCGGTGGTCGACAACAGTTAATATTTTCTCTACTAAGTTCAAAAAATTTTGAATCTTGAATGAACTAGTGGACGCATCAAATAATCTCCAAGACATCTCAAAAAACTACACCATATCTTCCCTTGAGTACTAATTATTTTTTGTGCATATTTGGCCAAAACAATAAATTCAACCTCGTATTGCATAGCAGTCTTACTCCCCTACTTTAACCACTTTAAGTTTTTTTTGCATTTTTTGTTGAGCAGATGGAGGTACAAACACTCTCCAATTGGTCGGTAGTGGTCGATGACAGTTAGTGTGAGATGGTCGGTGGTGACCTATAAGAGATGCCAACAATGATCAACGAGAGATGGTCTGTGACTAGTGGTCCAAAATGTGGCCGATGACTTTTTGTCGAGCAGATGGAGGTACAACCACTCTCTGATTGGTTGGTAGTGGTCGATGACAGTTAGTGTGAGATGGTCTGTGGTGACCTATAAGAGATGCCAACAGTGATCAACGAGAGATGGTCTGCGACTAGAGGTCCACAATGTGGCTGATGACGGTCGACGACAAAATGATGCTTGACTTTTGCTCTTATAAGCTTCAAGCCCCCCCCGGGCGTTTTCATGAGAGAGGTGGGCTCTATTTATAGAGTTCCCAGGTGTAATTAATGAAGGAATATAAAGCATTTTGATCGGATGACCCATAGAGGTTCCCTCGATTAAATGACATATGATGAATATTTGAGAGCCTTAACAATGTCAGAATTGAGCGATATTAGACTCGTTGGATTTGTCTTGTAGAGACGTTTGATTCTACAATTAGCTCACCAAATTCAATATTCGTTTGACCTTCCAAATATGTTGGAAAAACTTTCAAAAGTGGTTTAATGGCTTGACATGAGCTTGATTTGACTTGGATTTGATGAATTTTAATATCATCAGGTTCGTTTCATCATGTCGATTAGTTTTACTATAAGTTTGCTGAAGTCAGAGCTCTAGATGAATTTTATATCGAGGTTCGAACATTCCTATCTCTAAAAGTTGCCTTGAGATCCATGTTATGCCTCAAGATTTGTGTTGAATGATATAAATTTGTTGATGGCATATTAGTGTTGATATTAAAATGATCACAAAATGCATGAATATTACCCCCGATCATGCTAATAGAGCCTATACACCTAAGATGTTTTAACTTATTATTTAGATACTACATCACCTATGGATCTGATCGGTCCAACATATGCTTTATACGTTTAGGGGTTGTCTAGTGTGGTATAGGGTGTTAGAGGCTCTCCTGATTCAAACTAGATTATAAGTCCTTTGTGGGATGACTTTGCTTTATAGTAAGTCATCTATTCCCTCTTTATTCTTTATAGGTTTCTTGTACATACCGTTGTTAGGTATAATCCATATTCTGCTCTTTTGGTTTAGATAAACTTATAGGAGTCGAAATGTTTCTTCGTTTTTTTTTTAATTTTACTTCAGTTATATTGATTGTGTCGGACGATGAAACACATAGTTGCTGGAGTGATCTCCACGACAAGATTGGGTCGATTATCTTCACAGCTGAGTAGATTTGAAATCTCAGTGGCCTGGGAAAACGGGTCCATAGAGCCCTAACTACTCCAAACTGAATCACGTTTTGAGGTTGATTCAAATTTAGCTCGTGATGCGACTCACCTCTTCAACTTGAGCTCGATTCAAGCTGGAAGTCAAATCAATTATCGAGCATCTACAAATTCAACCTTCCATCTAAACTTATAGCTCTACCTACTAAAATAATTTCAACCCTTCCTAGCAACATTTATTTAATGCATGTGACGCTAAACTTATTTAAAAAATGAATAAAAAAAAAGTCATCTCATTTATTATACCTTTTGAAAAAATAAATTTTGATTGTGATTTTGAGCAAGGAGAAAAAAAGTCAATATTCGTATCTTATCTACTTCTAAAATTTTATGCCACTTGAGCACTATACATTTACAAATATATCACACATTTCTTATGTATTTGCGCCTAAATTTATATTCATATTTATATAATTTAGAACTTTAACATTACATTTAAAATATCACAATTATTAATTCTTTTCAAAATAAAATGCATTTTTTAAGATGTGTAAATATATAAAAATGGTTGGGAAAGCAAGGAAAATTTCTCATGGAATAAGAATAAATTGGCCTAACATGAAGGCCGAAAATCAAAAGCGAACGTGATTGAAAAAAAAAAGAAGACCAAGCAAAACGAAAAAAAAAATCAAAACACAAAACGGCACGAGGACAGTAAACACAAACTGAAAACAAAAAAGAAAAACCCCAATGAATAAAAAAATCAAACTGTACAAGGCACGAAAGGGGAAGACAGTACAGATGAAGCATTGCAACAGGACTCCTGACGCAGTTTTGCATCAGTACTCATAATGTAACATTTTTTCCCCGGAATGGGGTAAAATTTTCCCAAGAAAAGGAATGGGTTTCCAACAAACAAAAAATCCAAAAAAAAATTGAATAAAAAAATTTAACAATTTGATTAAAATTGTTTATGAGAAAAGATAAGCTGAATAAATTATTTTTGAAAAAAATGTTATACAATTTGAAACTCTCCACACAAAAATTGTCCTCAGTGTGATATTTTTCTTAACTTAGTTGGGTTTTTAAAGGAGAAAAAAAATTGTGCCATGTAATTGGCCCAAGGGAGAATTACAAAATAGCACTCAAAATATTATTATTTACAAAATTCACCACCGAAATGATATCTTTGAACTAACAAAGTTATATATTTATGCATGTGACAATCAAATTATTGAAATTTTGATAAAAAATAAAATTTTTTATTTATTTTGATATTATTTGAATATATATTTTTAATAATTTATATGAATTACAATATATATATATATAAATATAATCCATTAATCATAGGTATTTTTGACATGTTAGATGTTTGAAATGTATTTTGGGTGTTAGTTATGTAAATACAAAAGAATTCTGCGGTATAAATGTAAATATAAATAAATTTTGATAGGTTAGATACTGTATTCACGTAAATGCCACTACTCTTCTTCAGCCATGCGCCATCTACTCCCCTTGCGACTGCTTGAAGAAAGTACGAATAGCTCTATCTTTTAATGGCAGATCCGGTCTTTCTTATATAAAATCTTAGCGGGAGAAGATATCGGCGGGGGTGAAAGACGGCGGTGGAGATGGAGGTGGCGACCGGAGTTGTGAAGCACGTGCTGCTGGGAAAGTTCAAGGACGACGTGTCGCCGGAGAAAATGGAGGAACTCATCAAGGAGTGGGCTAACCTTGTCAACGTGATCGAGCCCATGAAAGATTTCCACTGGTATTATTTCAGCTTATTTTCTCTGATTCAAGCTTGGATCTCATTTTCATTGTTTTCTGATGTAGATTTTAGGTTTTTGTATCCCCTTTCTAGAATCATTTGTTCGATGGTACCCCAGCCTTTGAGAAAGGGTTTATGATCTGAGGCCTTATCTTCTTTTTTTTCTTTTTTTTTTCTTTTTGCTTGTTTGGTGATTCGTTTTGATGCTTATTATTTCTATTTTGTTCCTAATATGGATTCCTGGCTTCATCGTCTTGCATTGTTTCTACTGTTCATACTGAGTTGCTTGCCTACAATTAGGGTTTAGTAAATACTGTAAATTCAGATTGGGTAAATTTTGAAAGGATTACGATCTGAAATTATATTGATGAATAATTTGGCTACCTATTTCTCTTTATGGTCTATTTGGTTGAGGTTTGGATGCTGTAATTCTGGATTTGATAGATCCTATTCAATTATGATTTAGTGAATTCAAATGGCAAGACATTTGACCAAACATATCTTTAATGCTATCAGATTTCTAGATTTTTTGGTTGCAGATTTGCAAAATTGGGGAATGTGGATATATTTGGGTGGAAAAGCCTGTGTTTGGATGCTGGAAGCTTAGTTTTCTTTTCTTTTTATTATAAAAAAAAAATTATTTGAAGATTTACATGCATACCACTCAATTCCTATTTATTTACATATCTAACAACTAAAATTCAATTTTTTAATTCACAGGCCATCTTCTCTATACATGAAAAGGTGTATTTCATCTTTAAAAAGTTAAAATGGTGCTATTTTTGTTGTGATATACAAGATTTGGGTGATATAAATATAAAAAAGTAAAGTTTAGGTGTTAGATATATAAATTCATAGGAATTGGTTGGTATATATATAAATGCCCCCCCTTTTTTTTAAAGATTTCCACTCAAATCTTATTTATTTACATATCTAACACTAAAACTTCAGTTTTTACATACATACTACCTTACCTATATATAAAATGGTGTATTTCACTTTTTAAAAGTTAAAATGGTGGTATTTTTTAAGTGATGTCAATGATTTGGGTGGTATTAATGTAAAAAAGTAAATTTTAGGTGTTAGATATGTAACTACATAGGAAATGGGTGATATGTAGTATCTAAATGCCTTTTTTTTAGGAAGCCCGGAATCCTTTTTCTTCTAATGCAAGTTATCATTGAAATTTCAAGGCTTTGAGATTAAATACAAAAACAATAAATTGTAGATCTCATATTTTTTTCTGTTGTTCTCCTGATCTTCTTTCTCTTCCTCTTCGCCTCTTGCTTGTTGATTCTTCTCTTGTTGCATAGCATCAAATTTTACTTGCATAGCATTAATGTGCGCCTGCAAATTCTTAGCCATTTCTTTTAGATGCCTTCTCACCATTTTCTGCAAGGAAGATTTATATACACTCGATTCCTATGAATTGATATGTCTAACATCAAAACTTTGATTTTTGCATTCCTAATGATAGAATAAAATATTAACCTACATAAAATAAAATTTTAACAATAGGGTGTAAGTTAAATCATTTAAAGATAAACATTATAAAAACAAAAGTATCACTATTAATCAATTAATTGAGTAATGTTTTTGATATTGAATGAATTTATTTTATGAACTTTAACAAATGTTACATTTCCTCATAGTTGAGAAGGACATGTAATATTATAACTGTCTTCTATTTTTTCCCTCAAATATATTGATATAAATTTACTTGATGCTCTTACTGTGATTTGAAAAGAGATAATGATGAAGGTTTTTGAGAAATTATGGCGAAAAAAAACTAGGAATCGACACAAATCCAGAAGAATACAGAGATTTACAAGGTTCGACAAAGATGTCTACATCCTCGGGAGTAGAGCGACGACTTCCTTTTCAATATTCAGAAAAGAGTCAGCTCACCTAGGGTTACAGACATGACATATATATAATCCTATATTACAATATGTAATTACTAAAATTACCTCTATACCAAACCGCGGGGTGTTGCCCCCGCACCCCCAACCCTCATAATGAAACTCATCTGATTGGAAAGATCCTTCTGCTCTACTCCGCTCCAGCATCTGTCCCATTTATGGTATATGAGTCATACCTAATAAATCTCCACATTGGCGAATATTCAGGCCTTTAGAAGAAATACATATACCCAACAAATCTCCACCTTGACAAATATTCGACCTCTTAGAAGAAATACATATGTCTAATAATTCTCCACCTTGGCGAATATCCAGCTCTTTAGAAGAAAATACATCATGGAGTTTCTTATGCACCAGTGTAGGTTGGGCCACCACGCTTCCGCTGCCCCTTGCTCCCCACCAAACCACTAAATTGCATGAGACACTCCTCTTTAATTCTAAGAGACATCTCTTCATTCCAAGAGACTCCAAATTCTGGTATTATGAGCCATACCTAACAAATCTCCACTTTGGCGAATATCCAACCCCTTAGGAAAAATATATTATGGAGTTTTTTATGCACCAATGTGGGTTGAGCCACAATTTTAACCAATCCCTTAATTAAAATTTCCAAGAAATAAAACTTTCCCTTAATTAAATTTTCCTTAATTAAACTTTACCAAAAATCTTTTTCCTAAACTTCCAAGAAAAGCTCCTCTTTTTTTCCAGAAAAGCTCCGTCTCCGCTTTCCAGAAAAGCTCATTTTTCCTTCCAGAAAAGCTTCGCTTTACTTCTCAGAAAAGCTCGACTTTTCTTCTTAGAAAAGCTTCGCCTTTGCTTTCCTTCTAGTAAAGCTCCGCCTCCGCTTTCTAGATTTCTTCACAGTAGCAAAAGAAAATAGCGGAAATCATGCAATTCTTCCACTTTAGGAAACCAATATTCCGCCTCCAAGAACAAGAAGGAAACTAATGGAAATCTCCCGCAAAGGAAACACACTGAACCTTCCTTTCGTGTAAAGAATGTGAAGCCCCCGCAAAGGAATTCCCTCTGCGCCTCCAGCAATTTGGGAATTCGACCACAATTTCTCCTCCAGCAAAGGTAATTAAAAAATTACTTCCTGCAGTTTCTCGCCGAATCCTCTACGACTAACCTTCGTTCACAGCCTCGCTCCTGCTTCGTGCGGATGCCTTCCTTCAAACTCTGCGTCGCCACCGAATGCCGCAAACCTTCGCAAACCCGCAATTCCTGCTGTTCCTACGCCGAAGCCCTGATCGAGCGCAAATCGCCGAACTTTGTCTGCCGCGAAACTTGCCTCTGCCGAATTCATCGAAGCACCTTTCTGCGCTGAATCTGACGCCCTAGCCGCCAATCTCCTTTGCTAAAATTTTCTTTTTTTCCTGAGTCGCCTAAATTTTTCTTCCCTGCCCTAGAACCTCTCTCTGATACCACTTGTTGAGAAATTAAGACAAAGAAAAACTAGGAATCGACACAAATCCAAAAGAACACACAAAGATTTATGAGGTTCGACAAATATGCCTACATCCTCGGAAGCAGAGCGGCAACTTTCTTTTCAATATTCAGAAAAGAGTGCAGAATACAAGATTCAGCTTACATAGGGTTACAGACAGAACATATATATAACTCTATAGTACAATATGTAATTACTTAAATTGTCACTGTGTCAAACCGCAGGGTGTTGCTCCCGCACCCCCAACCCACATAATAAAACTCCCCCGATTGGACAGATCCTTCCGCTCCACTCCGCTCCAGCATTTGTCCCATTTATGGTATATGAGTTATACCTCACAAAGGTAAATTACATCAGTGCAACCTAATCTTGATCGTCTTTGTACATGAGGCTCAGAATAATAGAAACAAAAATGTATGGTCTTCTATGCAAGGTTTATTTTATAAATAAAACTTTCTATGCATAATTTACTTTTCATTATTCGTTTCATCATATAAAAAAATCTAGAGTAATAATGAAGCATATTTATTAGATGCATTATCAGTAAAAGATAATGGGGCATTTACATAAATATCACAGTTTTTATGAATTCACGTATCTAATACCTAAACTTCGATTTTTTACATTTTAACACTCAAATCTTTCTTATCACATAAAAAATACCACTATCATTAACTTTATAAAAGTAAAGTACACTTTTAATGCATATGTAAAATGATATTATCGTAAATATCAAGGTATAGATGTCAGATATATAAATATATAAGAATTGTCTGGCATGTATGTAAATCTTCCAACATATTATCGCTCTGAGATAGTTTTTATCCCTCGAATGGGTATATCTAACGATACTGAATTGGACCGCCATTCGCATTATAGATGCATCGATAGTATGCATGTAAATATGAATGTTTAGGTGTATGTGTAAATACATGAGAATTTTGTGGTATATATGTACATACCCTTATTTTCTATTCAAACATACTCATTGAGCATAAATATGATGCATTACTTGTATTTTGTTAAAATACAGGGGGACAGATGTGAGTATAGAGAACAAGAATGAGGGCTTCACCCATATTTTTGTCTCATCTTTTGAAAGCCAAGAAGGTATTGCTGAGTACCTTCACCATCCTGCTCATGTGGAGTATGGGAAGAAATCTTTGCCATTTGTAGAAAAGTTTGTTGTGTTTGATTATAAACCAACCATATTTAAGCAATAATGCAGCCTATAGAAGACGAAAAAAATATTACGTGCAGATATGATAGGTACAGATTTGATGGTGTTTGGTGGTATTTTGTGGTATTGCGGTGGTATTGTGGTACTTACCAATCCTCATGTGTGGATTCCGCACGTTGCTTGAGAATAAAACTGATCTGCTACATTTTAATTATATGTTGCTTTGAAAATGTAATATTTATATTTCCTGTAATGCACTGTTTGTGTTATTATATAAAAAGTCCTTTATGAATGGTTTGAATTGCTAATTTGCCGATTGTTGGGGTCATTTTGTTTGGTTTTATCATAATTTGAACTGTTTAGTTTGGAAATGTGTCCCCTTTATGTTCTTATTTGGAAACAATATGCTTTAGAGGTGTGATAAAAGTTTAATATAAGAAATGCTAAGAGTGTTGGAGGTGTTATATGAGTTGAACATATGGCTAATTAGTTAATTCTCATGTTGCACTCATATCAAAGCAATTGTAATGGCTACAAAATTTGTCATAATGAATTTTGGATATATAAGTAGAGCCGTGGAAAAACTCGTTGTTTGCGAACAACTTGTGTTTGTTTTGGCTCTTTAAGTAGCTCATGTTCGAATCATTTGTTAAGTAAGAAGCCAAGCACAAATAACTTTATTAGGCTCGAATTATAAATGAGCCGAATATGCCTATCCTTTGTTTGTTCATGTTCAGTTCATTTTAGCTCGAAATAATGAAATTATATGTATGATTTGTATCTAAATTTGCATCACCATAACTTATGTGGTCGTGGTTGAATTGAGTACTCAATAAATATTTTTCTAATTAATTTAAATGTGTCAATTTGAGCCAAATATTCGGAAAATGATCATGAATATTTTTTTGAGCCGAATATAGGCAAATTTAGTGGCAAAAAGAATTAAGTCCCAATTAGTAAGGTGTTTTTTTAACAAATTCAAACAAATTTCCTATGCTCGTTTTCAATTTAGGTTTGAATTTAAGCTTGGTCATTTGCTTGGGAATGTTAAACTATTAAAAATAGAATTATATATATATATATTCAATTGGGTTATGCAACTAACCGAATTAACTTGGGTTCAGCCATTTTTAAATCAAGCACAAGTAGAATCATCCCATTTAACACATGTTGATATTTCTTGGAGTGTGGAGATTTTCATAAATACAAAGTGGAAATTATTGGAAAATAATGCGAACTAAGATGATTTTTCAATAGAAATAGAGGAGGCGTCTCAAATTTTTAGTTCAAGCACTCCAAACAACACAATTCAAATACATAAAGACAAACATAATTTGAGACGTAGGTAATCTCTCCTAACACCTACAATTTGAGAGGTAGGCGATCTCCTCTGTGTTAGGGCTAGAGCCCAATTTCGCCACTCACGCTCTCGCCTCCTCTAATTCGCGAATCGGTGCTTCCCGCTCCCGATCGCGATCCCGTATCCCGCGCACGCAAACTGTAGCGCCTCCTCTATTTCGCGCGTGAAGCTTCGCGTCTCTTCGTCGGAAACCGCCCCCGCCTCCTCTATTTCCCTTTGCTTCCTTCTCTTCGTGATAAAAGGAGAGGCTCTCCTTCAGATTTGGTGGTTACGGAAAGTCAAGGTGTTTCTTCTTTGGGTTTCCTCGGGACAGAAGAAGGAAGGTGTAAGAAGTAGTTCCTTGCGGTGAAAAAAGAAGAAGGAAGAAGAAGAAGATTGTTCTCCCTAGATTTCTTTTTGGTGGCTTGTGACAGAAGATAAATTGGGTTTATTTCTCTTGTAAGTTTGTTTTCTTTGGTGTATCTAGGTGTAGAGAGAGAAGAAAAGAGAGAGAAGAAGAGAGACAGCAACGAAGAGTGAGTGATTCCTCTTGTAAGTCGAGGAGATCGACTGGTGTAAATTTCCTCAAGTAGTAAAATCCTCTGCAACTCCGTGGATGTAGGCAATTTGTCAAACCACGTAAATCTGTGTGGTCCACTTTGTTGTTCTTTTCTGGTGTGATTTTTCTTGTTCGATTTTTTGCTTCGTCGATTGTTCTCATGTTTGATTTATATATTTATAACCAACATCAACTGGTTGGTGTATAGATCTCGCAACCACAACTGGTATAATTCAACAACAACTGGTATCAGAACTTTGTTCAGATCTGAGGAAGAATGATGGCTGCAGATGAAGTAAAGGTTTCAGGGATCGAGAAATTTGATGGCATAGTTTTTGGTTATTGGAGAATACAGATAGAAGATTATCTTTATGGGAAGAAACTTCATCTTCCGTTATTGGGGAAAAGACCTGAAAGGATGGATGAGGTTGAATGAAATTTGTTGGATCGACAAGTTCTGGGGGTTATTCGATTGACCATATCGAGGTTCGTTGCATACATCGTTGTCAAGGAGAAGACGACTGCAGATCTCATGGTAGCTTTATCAGGTATGTATGAAAAGTAATCGACGAATAACAAGGTGCATTTGATGAAGAAGTTATTCAATTCGAAGATGGCGGAATGTGTTTTTGTTGCTCAACACCTGAATGATTTGAATACTATCACAAATCAATTGTCGTCTGTGGAAATAGATTTTGATGATAAGATATGTGCACTGATCTTGTTGACTTCATTGTCAGATAGTTGGGAAGTCATGAGGATAGCAGTTAGTAGTTTTGCAGGTAAATCTAAACTGAAATACAAAGATATTCATGATTTGATTTTGGCTGAGGAAGTTTGCAGAAAAGGCTCTGGCGAGGTCTCAGGTTCGAGTTCGACACTGAATGTTGATTTCAGAGGGAGATGACATGACAGGAACTCAAGTATATGAAGATCCAAATTAAAGTTTAATAAGCAGACAACATGTTGGAATTGTGGCAAAACTAGCCACATAAGGAGGAACTGCAAGAATCCTAAAAAGATGGAGAATGACAGCGCAACTGTGGTATCTGAAGAATCACAAGATGCACTTTTGTTGGCAGTTCATAGTTCTGTTGAAGACTTGATGTTGGATTCATGGGCTTTGAATGTGGTAGGAAATCTACCAGAGGCCATAGTGCAGGGCAGTAATGGAAGTGAAGAGGAAACTGGGTCCGGGGCACCCATTCCTATTGTTTCACAGACAGATGTTGAAAAATCATAGAGCTATGAAGAAATCTTGCAATATGAAAGTTCAAGCAAGTAGGAGCTGACATAACTTCCACCAGGGAAGAAGGCATTACACAACAAGTGAGTGTATCAGGTGAAGACTGAGTGTGATGTCAGTAAGAGGTACAAGGCTAAACTTGTTGAAAAATGCTTTCAGCAAAGACAGAATGTTGCCCATGAGTGGGAGTTGTAAGAAGAGACAAGAGTGACTCGGGAAATAGCTTGGAGGTGCAAAGCTATGTGGAGCCTGCTGATGAGGGTGTTACTCTTGAGAAATTGGTCTTCTGGAGTGAAGACAGGGCTTTGAGTTGCAGGGGTGGAGGATTCAAGGTAGAGGTTTCACAGTCGAGGATTCAAGGTGGAGGATTCATGGAGGATTCATGATGGAGGAGATCAGTTTGAGGAAGGAGATGATACAACTTGTGTATCAGTCTCCAAATGGGAGATTGTTAGGGCTGGAGCCCGATTTCGCCACTCACGCTCCCGCCTCCTCTAATTCGCGAATCGGTGCTTCCCGCTCCCAATCGCGATCACGTCTACGCCTCTCGTCTCCCGCACATGCGAACAGTCGCGCCTCCTCTATTTTGTGTGTGAAGTTTCACGTCTCTTGGCCAGAAACCGCTCCCGCCTCCTCTATTTCGTGAAGCGAAGCATCCCTTCGCTTTCTTCTCTTCGTGATAAAAAGAGAGGCTCTCCTTCAAATCTGGTGGTTACGAAAAGTCGCGATGTTTCTTCTTTGGGTTTCCTCGAGACAGAGGAAGGAAAGTGAAAGAGGTAGTTTGTTGCGGTGAAGAAAGAAGGAAGAAGAAGAAGATCGTTCTCCCTAGATTTCTTCTTGGTGGTTTGTGACAGAAGTGAAATTGAGTTTATTTCTCTTGTAAGTTTGTTTTCTTTGGTGTATCTCGGTGTAGAGAGAGAAGAAAAGAGAGAGAGAGCAACGAAGAGTGAGTGATTTCTCTTGTAAGTCGAGGTGATAAACTGGTGTAAATTTCCTCAATCAGTAAAATCCTTTGCAACTCTGTGGACGTAGTCAATTTGCCGAACCACGTAAATTTGTGTGTTCCGCTTTGTTGTTCTTTTCTGGTGTGATTTCTCTCATTCTATTTTTTGCTTCGTCGATGGTTCTCATGTTTGATTTATATATATATATATATATATATATATATATATATATATATATATATATATATATAAGTATATATATAATACACACACACACACACCACATCAACTGGTTGGTGTATAGATCTCGCAACCACAACTGGTATAGTTCAACAACATTCCGAACTCTAACCCTAAGATTCAAGACCACAATCTCATGCATAACATAACCCTAAGCATAATAAGCTCTATTTATACACCAAAAGAATAATTAATAAAAGACTAAATTGCCCTTATGCATCAGCATAACTATACTTTCCTCCCAAAATGAGACGTTGTCTTCATGGTGGTTAAAAGAAAAGAAAATGCTATTAGAACACTCGGTATGGCTCCCACATGACGTCATCATATAACTCTCTTTTCATTTAATCAGAAATTTTTAGTGACCCTAATGACTTTGAAATACAGTCTCGTGCACGTCTTTCGCCCACATCAAAACATTTTTGAGGCTAGAAACCTCCATCTTGCTCTCAGTGGTTCCAATTTTGGTGGTCCTTATCTCAACCGTGCTCTTATGTGAGCCATTGATTTCGTTAATCTTTTGTGCATTTTGGTATGAGATCAGGAACGGCTTCTAAATGATTCTTTTCCCATCTCTTTTGGCACATTCATCATTTGTTCCTTTTTTTCCTTGTTTTATTGTGTCATGAAGTCTTGGATACAATCCATCTTTTTTAGCTTCATATATCCCATTAACAGGGCTGTAAAAACGACCCGTTGTTCGCAAATAACTCGTGTTCAGCGTGTTAAGTAGCATGTATTCGATTCGTTTACTAAACGAACGGAGCACAAATAAATATTTTGCGCTCGATATATAAAAGGGGAGAACACAAATAAAAAATTGTTTGTTCGTGTTCGTTCATCTTAGCTCGTTATTTGCGAACAACGGGTCGTTTTTACAGCCCTGTTTTTACAGCCCTGTTTTTTTATATATATAATTGATTTAAAAATAGAATAAAAAATATATTAAATTTTATATAAATGAATATTTTAATATAAAAAAAATTAAATATCTCCCTTACCTTTAATATCTTATGACTGTGTGACTAGAGTTGTCAAAATGAAATTTTATTCGTAAACAACTCGTGTTCGGTTGACTAAACAAACGAGCGGAACGAGCAATTTTTTGGGCTTGATATATAAATAAGTCAAACATGACCAATGATATTTGTTAATGAGCAAAGTTTGAGCGAGCTCATTTACACCCTTACCTAGAAGAAACTTGTGTAATGAGGGTAAAAGACGAGAACATATGTATCTCTTTTTCTCTATTGAACATTTCTTCTAGACGAGAGAGAGAGAGAGAGAGAGAGAGAGAGAGAGAGAGAGCACAAAATAGGAAATGGAGGCAGAGAGCAGAAGATTTCGAGAGAGAGCTTAGGTGGGAGAATGCATCTATTCATACACATAAGAGAATTGCATAAGGAGGGTAACAGAAGAAAACATTTATAACGCTTCCTCTCTAGCGAACACTTCTTCTTGATAAGATAGAGAGAGAGAGAGCCCTAAAAAGGAAAGACACGTAGAGTAAAAGATTTAAAAAGAATACATCTATTTATACACCATATATATGGTGCTTTTTTACAAAGCAGATGAGATATCTAATTATGAAACTTATAATACAAAGACTCTCCACCAGCCATTTGAAAAATACAATGAGGTTGATCTCAACTAGCTCATGAAAGTTCATGGGCGTCCACCAGCCATTTGAAGTTGATCTCAACTTCGGTCATTTGCCAAACCTGAGAATCATCAACTGAGAAAACTAATTTAGTTGGTTGGAGAAGCGCATCTCAACTCCCGAAAGGCTACAAGCGACACTTTAACAATTGAAGTTGTACATCTTAACTACTTTCAAATCAATCGGGCAAACTCCGTTTGATGAGTCAATCATTGTGGGCTTAGAAGATAGAAGAACGTGCGACGTGCACCGGATGATGTGCTCTAGATCATGCAATCGTTTAGAGGGCCATTGATGATGAATTGGGTCACAAAAGCCCACTTATCACTTGATTGGCTTAATATGGCCGGTTATTCATGTACATTAGTGATAGTGATATTTTTGAAGTGATTTTAAACATTTAAGTGTTATGTATGTAAATATAAACGTTGCGCGTTACTTGTGTAAATATATAAGAATTGCGTGGTATGTATACAAATGCTCTATATATATTTATCAAATATTTTTGTTTGGTGAGAATAACAAGTAATACCGCCGATCAGGCGGACAAATTTCGCGACAAAATAAACGACATCCGGCTGCGTCGCACGCGTCTGCCGATCTTGGACGTGGGTAACAATACTGACGGTGAGCATATCTCCGCCGGCGATCTCCTATTTAAAGCTCAGAGAGTCGGGAAGTGACATTGCAGGCGAGATGGCGGAGACGAAGGAGGTTGTGAAGCACGTGGTTCTTGCTAAGTTCAAGGAAGATGTCGCGCCGGACAAGCGGGAGGAGCTCATCAATGCCTACGCAGGTCTCGTCTCTCTCATCGAACCCATGAAGGATTTCCATTGGTACTAGTTTCTCCCCTTTCCACTGTTCTAATACCGTCAGATCTTTTTTTTCTGGATTTGGATTTTGCAATTTGGCTGTATTTTGCATTGGATGAATGGATCGGTGCTGGAATTTAACAGATCCTCAGCTCGATCCTGTTGATTTTTTGTTTGTTTAGAAGTTTTGTTGCCAGGGTTGCAAATTAAGAAAACTGTGATAACAGAATGGTTGCTGACAGGACACTGACAGTGCCTGATATGATTGAGCTTAATGAGTGCTTAAATTCATTTTTAAAAGATTATGAACAACGAAGCAAAAAAGGTTTCTGTGGCTTGGCCGTAGTTTTCTTTCTTCATATTATGAGAGGAAAAGGTATATTGCGATGAGTCACATAGGTTTACGAACTAATCCCGCGAGAGAAAGACTATTACTCAAATTTGGTCTTAATAATTCATCCACCTTGCTGGAATTTTAATTTTCTAAAAAATTTCAAAAAAATTACTCCTTAAATCTTAAATCCTAAATCCAATGCTAAGTTAGCCGTCCTAATAACTCCAATTTACTCTTGAGCTCTACGTAATCTTACATACAATCTAACCTTGATTATGATTTATGGTTTTCACATCATCATCCATCTCATTAAACCTTTGTAATCAACGAGCAGCTAAATCAGTTCCTTGTCTCAAAAGCAAAGAGTGGTAATGATACGAACAAAAAACTGTATACAGAGGAACGACACAAGAGGAGACAGAAACAAACACAATGGATGGCTGATTTCATCACTAAATAAATTTGTAGCCTTTTAAAAAAAGAGCTGTCACACCAAGGTTCAGTTAGAATATGACAGATCTTGTAATTTTTGTTACAGAAAGATGAAGAAAAACTGTTGTAGTAGAAACAGATAAAGAATCTGGTGTAATAAGAAACTAGGCCTATAAATGATACCCAAAAAAAAACTATAAATAAAGCATTGTAGCTAATAGGGTGGCTACGATATAGAAATATTTTCCATGCAATGTAGTTTTCCCTCAAATTTCATAGGAGATTTGAGAAAGGAGCTTGGAGCCACTCGAAGGACTCCAACCAGGAGGAGAAGAAATCCTAAAGGGGGCGCACGTGAAGTGCCTTCGGAAGAGGAGACAACCCTAATATCTTCTCTTGAAGGACTTGCTTTGAGATATGAGACTCTTGCTTCAAGATAGGAGACCCCATGAATGGTGCTTTTTTTTATCTACTTAAGACTCCTTTAACAAACACACCTACAACAAACATAGACAAAAAATAATCTCATCAATGGTACAGGGTACAAGGAACGCATCAATGAAACTGGAGGATTATCAAATAAAATAGATAAGACTGCCTAATATATCTCATCTCTAATTGTGGTGATTACATAACTTTCAAGGCATTTCTTCCAGCTGAAAGCCAAATAAACCAGCAGATATCAAAGCAACAAATCAATGAAGGAGGAAGACGGTTGTAATTCATGGAATCAATGACTGATTTCATTGTAACATTTAAAAGGAAATTGTTAGCAAGATTCGGTTAGATTAGGATATATCTTGTGATGTTTGTTAAAAAAAAAAATCAAGAAAAACTGTTGTAAAGGAAACATATCAAGAAACTGTTGTACAATAAACTAGACCTATAAATGATACGAAAAAAAAAAATAAATAAAGCATTGTGGCTAGCAGGGTGGCTATGAATAAAGAAACAGGTTCCCTGTAATGTAGTTTTTCCTCAGATTTCACGGGAAATCTGAGAAAGGAGCTCTGGGCAGCTCGAAGGACTCCAACCAGGAGGAGAATAGAGGAGCAGCGCTTGAAGTTCTCTGGGGAGAGAAGACAACCCTAATATTATCTATCAAAATGCTTGCTTTGAAATACGGAATCCTATTCGCCAAAATTTTGTGATGAATTCTTAGAATTATTAATTTTGCTTCATATTTTTATTGAGCTATTTTCACTTTTCTTACCTGTCCCTGTTACTATATATGTGCTCGTTGGTAAGTTGAATATTTTGGGATTAGGAAGATTTACATACATACCATTTAACCTTTGTATTTACATACCTAACAGCTTAATTTCAATTTTTACACGTAGGCCACCTTACCATACATGAAAATGTGTATTTAACTTTTAGAAGTTAAAATAGTGGCATGTTTATGTGATATGAAAGATTTGAGTGGTATAAATTTAAAAAAGTAAAGTGTTAGATATGTAAATACATAGGAACTGGGTCATAGTGATCATAGACTCGTGGCTTCCACAGCACAATCTCTTGTATAGGAGGCAGAGCCCTCGCCAACCAAGAAATGAGATCCTAATTTCATATGTTTTAAGTGTATCTATAAATATATGTCTTTGTGGGCATAATAATTTTCCTGGTATTCACTTTGTTAATGAATGGCTTAACATATTCGTTCTTTTTGTTGTTGTTATACCCAATAATTAGGTCTGATCTGAATCAAAATTAACTAAGGAAGGTTTACATACATGCCACGTAATTTCTTTTTATTTATATTTCTTATTCTTTTTGTTGTTGTTATACCCAATAATTAGGTCTGATCTGAATCAAAATTAACTAAGGAAGGTTTACATACATGCCACGTAATTTCTATGTATTTACATATCTTAACACCTGAACCTCAAATTTTACTTATATGCCTCCTTAACTACACATGAAAATGTGTATTTGTATTTTTAAAAGTTAAAGAATGATATTTTTTATGCGATATGATAGATTTCGGTTGTATAATTGTAAAAAGTAAATTTATAGATATGTAAAGAGATGAGAATTGAGTTGTGTATGTAAAAGCTCCCTTTTTCTTATTACTAGGTTGTGATCTATTTTAGTCTGAATCAATTGCCAATACTTGTAACACTAGAAGTTGATAGATTTGTTCTTGGACTTAGCAAAAACTAATTATCAAACACTATTTTGCCGAGAAACTTTTTTTCCTCCCTGAGTTGGTGGAGAAATTTGCACAAAGTACTTTCTTTCAAGGATATGCAATCTTAAATTTAAATCATAAAAAATACATTGTAAATTAAAATATAAACTACTCTGGAGATCAAAAGATAAAAAGATCACGATTAAATTCTGCAAATGTAGCTGGTTTGGTCTGAAATAAAAAATACGGAAATTTAAGAACATACCATACAGTTCTTATGCATTTACATATATAACATCTAAACTGTAACATTTATATTTATAACAATTTTTAGTGTTATAAACCTAGGCATGAAGAATTGTATTTGTAAAAAGTAAGTAATAGTGGTATTTTATGTGATGTTAAAGATTTTAGTGCTATTCATGTAAGTATAAAAGTATAGGTGTTAGATATGTAAATACATAAGAATTGTGCGGTATGTATCTAAATTTTGCAATAAATAAAAGAACTTGGATGCTAACAGACAACTAAAACGTTTTAATCAACTCAGAAATATTAATGTCTGATTTTTCTGACTGGAACATTTTGAACCTTCGATCTGGTATACAAACATATTAAAATGAATACAAACATATTAAAATGAATGAGTGGCAGATTTCCAAAAAGAGTGAATTGGTAAAAATTCTTTCTCAGAACCTCAAAAAAATAATGAAAATTTGTATTCTTAGTTTGATTTGCCGAAATGTTGTCTTAGCAACTTCTTTGCTTTCCTAACTTTCAATCTTCCATGTTCTTAAGCTTCAACAGAAGTTCTAATCTGCTGTTTTGCTAGTTCATCCGCTATCATCTACAGTAGTGGTGTAAATGATTCGAGCTCGAGTCACCGTCGGCTTTGTGCTTGAGTTTGAGCTTTGACTAATTAATCAAGTCCGAGCTTAATTGTACGAGTTTGAATTGGCTCACGAGCTAGCTTGTTTATTATAAAAGAGAGAAAATAATATTAATTTAAACTAGTGTTATAATAAATTTATGAATAGATGAGCAATAAGAAGATAAATAATGAGAAATCATTGCATATAAAATATAAAATACCATTTTATAAATATTTGTAATAATTTTAGATAAAATCTTGAATTTTAATATATTTTGAGTATCTTTTATATTAATTATTTGAAAGATTTATATACATACTACTCAATTCCTATGTAATCACATTTCTAACACCTAAAATTCATTTTTTACTAGTAAGTCACCATAAATTTGCATGCAAATGTGTATTGAACTTTTTAAAGTTAAAACAGTGGCATTTTTTATGTGATAAATATAAAAAGTTCAGGTGTTATGTGAACACATAAGAATTGGGTAATTATTTTTTACATTAGCTGGTTCACAAGCCAACTAGTCAAATAGGTGCTAGACTCACTTGAGCTTGGTTTGTTAGCTCATCAAGCACAGCTTACAAGCCACTTATCAAGCCAAACCCAAGCCGGCTTACGAGTCGAGCTGACTCAGTTACAGTCCTAATCTACACATACATCTCTAAATTTATCCATCATGGCTCATTCTTATGCTTCTTCAAACTACAGGGGAACTGATGTGAGTATAGAGAACTTGCACCAAGGCTTCACCCATGTCTTCGTGTCGACATTCGAGAGCACCGAAGGCATTGCCGAGTACGTCTCTCACCCTCTTCATGTTGAGTTCGGCGACAAGTTCTTGAAGCACGTAGATAAGATTCTAGTTGTCGATTATAAGCCGACTATCATCAAGTTGTGATGCAAATCAAGTTCGAGGAACTGTGAGTTTCTTCTCATTTTCATTGTGAACTGTTTGATTATCTATGTTTTGTAATAAAATGGTTGAACCATATATCAACTATGTATCTGCTTTCATCTGGCAATGAGTAACACCTTAATTGTTTGTCTTACTTCTAACGCATGCATTATTCACTTTTTCTTATTATATGTATGTGTGTGTAGATGTGTATATATATATATATATATATATATATATATATATATATATATATATATATATATTATATCACTCAATTTCTTTTACCTATCTAGACATATAAACTTCATTTTTTTACATACATGACACCTTGCCAATTCATGAAAATTTGTTTCACTTTTAGAAAGTTAAAGTGGTGGATTTTTTATTCCTGTATAACTCTGAAAACAAAGTTTAGATGTTGCATATGTGACTATAAAGGAATTGGGCGGCATGTATGTAAATATGTATGTATATATCTAAAGGTATGTTTGGGACAGATGTAGTTTTCTGAAGTTGGGAAGTTCTCGCGGAAGAAGTTGATGTTCAAAAAGTTAGTTTGGATTTTATAATTTTTTTTTTTTCAAAAGATTAGATCATAGCTTTCTAGCAGCCTCCATACTTATTCAAGTGTCAAATACTAAAATGTATAGTGTGGCATTGCATCGCCATCACATCATTGACCCAAACACATTCTGAGTCTAAATGGCTCAAATGGCGGTTGAATATTTCTCACCAGTTGCTATTTCGCAACGAGTTTGCCATTAACACAATTGCTTTAAAATTAACAAAATAATTTAAGTAATCATTAATTATTTTTCACAACCTATCATGATTGTCAAATTGTTTAGGGAAACAGTGCTTTTATATTTATTATGGGTATTATATATATATATATATATATATTTTTTTTTCTAAAAGCTATTACATTTTAGCAAATCTGACTCAAAAAAAATTTCTAGCTATAAAATCTTTCTGAAAAAATTACAAAAAAAGGTAGCAGCTAAAAGAGAAAGTTGTAATCTAAAGCCTTCAAAATTCAATGATTTAAACGATTTTTATAAAGATAACATATCAAATGTTTTTAATTAAGTGTTAGCTAATTTAACTGATTAGAAATTTAGAAGTGAGATTCGCATACATACCATACCGCACACTTCATATCTATTTACATATCCAAAACCTAAATTTTGATTTTTGACATTTAAGAATTGTGTTATGTATGTAAATGACCCATCATATATCAAACAACTGAACATTAAGATTTATATATATGTTGAAACTTAAATTGGGCTTCATATAAGACACGCTGCAAGAGTTGGAGCCGAGAGAAGAAAAGTAGGAGAGAGAGGAGTCTGCAAAGTGTTCCTGAGAGAGAAGAGTGGGATGGAAAAGACCTTTTACAATTACATAAATGAGAGACAATTATTAAATTCATCATTAATTACCGAAAGGAGAGTGTGATTATGGGAATGGCTCTTAATGTAGTTAATGTGTTCATTTAATACAATATTCATGTTGTCATTTAAGTTTAATGCAACGGTCATTAGTGGATCAATGCATTTAGTTCGGTGGTCCAAGGCGACCAGTTTAGTGACAATCACTTATGTTGAGTCAAAATTGGTCGATGGACTAGTTGGATCGAGAGTCTCTGAAAGAAGCTTGGGTAGCTAAGACCGTAAGTGATGTCTGTTGATTAGATCCCTCGACATCGTGGGTCTGTCGATTCCATAGAGTGGTCGGAGGTTGAACGGCTTATTTAGATAGTGCTCGGTCGGCCTGTCACTTTGATTTCCCGGTTGTCTTTAGTAGCCTAATTGCTCTTAGATTTTTGCTGGCAGCTTTGGTGTATACAAATTAATTTCCCGAGTTTTCTTGCGCCTTGATACTGACAGCTACGATAAGGACAGAAGAATTATTAAACAACCAATGACACATAAATTAAGACAATTGATTGAGTGATTAACTTCCCCTTGGGTTGTGCGCCTGGTACGCCCTATGCATAGGATCGTGGGCTTGGAATGACGTTCTTTGCAGTCAACGATCATCAGACGATTTGAGAGCTCCCATGGCTGAGGGTACGAGGCGAAGAGGGGTGAATCCTGAAATCCTAGCTTTAGCAGGCTATCAAATCTCCTCCTTTGTAAAGAAGAAGAAGCTCTTGAAGAAAGATGACGGTCGAAACCATAACATGTATCGGTCGATCTAGTTGACTCGTCTGACAGTGCAAAGGGAGTGTTTCAGAAAAAGATTCACCGAGAGGCTCTGATGCCTGAGCTCAACACAAGCGGAATCGCTAAGGGCTAGTAAGGTCCGACTGGTGAACAGACTGGGGTCGGAGAAAAGGCGTCGGAGGGAGCGACAATCTTTGGTTCTTCCCAGCCTTTGCCTTAGAAAGACAGAGGTGTCTTATTGCAAGAAGGAGAGTTCTCAAAAGTCCTTTCTGAAATGGGCATAATTTTAGGTATGTGAAAATTTTCTTTGATTGTTGGCAGTTTTTTAACGATCCTGTAATATTATTTTGAATCCAGATGGGGAATCATTAGCATCGTCAAGAGTATAATTTCTAGGATTTGTCGAGTAAAAACCCTACCTACAGTGGCTCGGGCGGGCGCTCCTACTCGATCCTCCTGGAGCTTGATTATCAGCTTAGATGTTGCACTGTCGGTGGGTGGGAGTCACCCTACTCTTCGATTGGTCAGTTGCCAAACTAAACGTTGAGTGCAATAATATCTTCTTTTGGGGGCGAGTTCCGCGAGATTATTCTTCTGAGAGTGGTGGTTGAATGTTTCTTTGAGTTACGATCGCTCGGAGGGCCTCAAACCGGTCCATTATCTGCACTCGCAGCGCCTAGACCTCTTCTTGGATATCTCGCCACGTCATTTCTTTATTGAATTTCATGGGTACCACATCCCTCATCAAGGCTTCTCCTTCGTAGTTGGCTCTGCTTTTTGTCTAGGGCATGTCCACGCTAACAACATCACCTCTTAGGATGTTTATCCTAAATTGTCCTTCAGATAAAACACATATTAAGAATTAGAGTCGTGAAAAGGAGAGCAGGAGAGAGACGAGTCGGCAAAGAGTTTTTGAGAGAGAAGAGTCGAGGAAAAAAAAATCCATTTATTCATCGCCAGACCACCTATTTATAGAAGGTCTTTTTGTACATATACAAAAATGAGAGCGATTATGAAAATCATCCTTAATGGCCGAAAGGAGAGAGCAATTATGGAAACCACGCTTAATGCTGTTAATGAATTTATTTAATACAAGATTTGTGTTACTATTTAAGTCTAATACAACTGTCATTAGCGTATCGATGCATTTAGTTCGGTCATTTAAGGTGACCGATTATGTGGCGATCGCTCCTATCAAGACAAAACCGGTTGATTGCCCAGTTGTGATCGAACGCCCCTGAAGAAGCTTGGTATGTTGGGACCATAAGTAAGATCCATTGATTAGATCTCTCGACAACATGGGTCTGTCGACCCGATAGAACAGTTGGTCTTCAAATGGCCGGTTCAGATCGTGCTCCCTTGGTCTATCGCTTCGATTTCCCATTCGTTGTCCTTAGTCTTCTGATTGCTTTGAGATTCATGCTAGCAGGTTATAACACTCAAATATTTGACATTATCATTATTAATAGTTTTTTAATGTTAAATACACATATTCTAACATTATCGTTGACATGATTCTGAATGTAAAAACAAATTTTACATGTAATTTTTTTTTTTTTTTGTATGCATGTGAATTTCTTAATAGTAACATAAGTGATATATTTAACGTGATGCTAAAGATTTGAATACCATATATAAATTTTTAAATTACTTATATTAGATATGTAAATATGTAAAAAAAATGTAGGTTGCAAGTAAATGCCCCTCAAAAGAGTATTATAAAGTTATTCCTAATTAGTCAGGCATTAAACTCTAGTTAAACACTAATATTTACCTTAAAATAGATAGATAATGATAGATTGCTATTTAAAAAATAATATTTACAGCAATTTTTTTAAAGAGCATTTACATTCTTACAACCCAATTCTATATATTTACAAGTCTAACATCTAAATTTTACATTTAAACTACTCAAAACTTTCATATCATATCAAAATTAAAGAATTGTTTACATACATAGCACACAAATCTTACATAATTACACATCTAACACCCACATTTTTTATATTTATTTTTAGAATTTTTTGCTTACCAACCACCCAAAGTATTAAATATAACAATCACCCAAATTTTAAGTATAATATCAAAAATATGATGATAATCTCATATTTTTATAACACTTCTCATTCTAAATCTTAAATATAACATTTTGATCACCTAAAATTAAAATTTACATTTCAAGAGCCCAAAATATTATTTCCTTTTGAAATAGGAGTGATCTATCTATTATATTTATAATTCATGTAAATATTCTTTTATTTTAATTATCATTAGAAATTTTCCTTCGTCTCCTCAACCACTGGTTCCGGGGAAAAAAAATAAAACAAGAACCCCAAACGAAAACCAACGTCCGAATGGAAGAATCCCCCGGGGAAAAAAAAAAATCCAATCGGGGTAATTGGAAAAAAGAAAAGGTAATCCAAGAATAAAAGAGGGTAACAAAATAATTTGCCGGGGTAATGAAAAAATCAATTAACGTAACTGAATTGAAGCCGGGGTAATCCGCAAAATCCCCGTATTATTTCAATTTTCACTATGTTATTAGAATAACACAGTCCTAAATCAAGTAAAGCAAAAGAATATTCTAATAACACTTAAACCTCAAATCAAGTAGGTGATTGAATATTTCAATAATACCGCAAAATAATAAAATAACACAATATAATACTCAAATAACACATTTTTGATAAATAACAAAGATGAAATATTCTCGTAAAACAGTCGAATATTTCAATCTCATGTAACTCCTGAATATTCTTTTTTTTTTTAAATAACAATAAAAAAATCCTTTTTTTTTATTATTATCATTAGAAATTTCCCTTCGTCTCCTCAACCCTTGTTACCGTACACGTATCCGTCCCCTCCATCTTCACCTGAAACCCTAGAAGCTCTACTAAAACCCTAATCAAAGTAGTATGCTCCGATCACTACGATTCATCTCCCCACAATCTCCAACGCCCGCCCGCTTTTTCCCCTTTCTACCCTTCTCCTCCCCGTCCAAACCCACAGAAAAACAGACCCCAAATCAATTGCACCAGGAAGAAGAAGACGCCATCTTCCACATCATCAACTCCTCCTCCTCCCCCGACTCCATGATCCTCTCCCTAAACTCCCTCTTCATTCCCCTCTCCAACTCCCTCGTCGACCGCGTTCTCAAACGCGTACGCTTCAGCCATGGAAACCCCCTCAGAACCCTAGATTTTTTCACCTTCGCCGCCAATCAATCTTCCTTCTCCCACACCCCTTTCTCCTACGACACCATGTTTTACATCCTCGGCCGCAGCCGCCGGTTTCCGGAGATGTGGTCCCTTCTCCGCGAAATGAAGAAGAGAGATCCGTTTTCGATCACCGCGAGAACGATTCAGATCGTTCTCGGCCGGATCGCAAAGGTCTGCTCCGTCCGTCAGACCGTCGAGAGCTTCCGCAAGTTCCGGCGACTGGTTCCGGCGTTCAACACCGACTGCTTCAACGCGCTGCTGAGAACCCTGTGTCAGGAGAAGAGCATGACCGATGCTCGAAACGTCTACCATGGATTGAAGCATGAGTTCAAAACTAATCTCCAGACCTTCAACATCCTCCTCTCCGGCTGGAAGTCCCCGGAAGACGCTGAAGCTTTCTTCAAGGAGATGGCGGAGCTCGGGGTGAAGCCGGATTTAGTTTCCTACAATTCTCTGATCGATGTTTACTGCAAGAACAGACAGATGTCCAAAGCATACAAGGTATTCGACGAATTGCGTGAGAAGGATTTTGTGCCGGATGTTATAACCTACACCAGTATCATCGGCGGCCTCGGCCTCGTCGGCCAGCCGGACAAGGCCAGGGAGGTGTTGAAGGAGATGTGGGAGATGGGAGGCCAATGCCGCCCCGACGCTGCCGCCTACAATGCAGCGATACGGAACTACTGCATTGCAAAACGGCTCGGCCACGCCTTCGCGCTGATGGAGGAGATGGAGGGACGAGGGCTCCCGCCGAATCCGACGAGCTATAACCTCTTCTTTCGATGCTTCTACTGGGCAAACGATCTGGAGAGTGCGTTGCGGCTTTACAGGAGGATGAGGAAGCAGGGGTGCTTGCCGAACACGCAGTCCTGTATGTTTTTGGTGAGGATGTGCAGGAGGAAGGAGGAGGTGGGGATGGCAATGGAGCTATGGAGGGATATGGTGGGGAATGGATTTGGGTCTTTGGTGTTGGTTTCAGATGTTTTGTTTGATTTGTTGTGTGATTTGGGAAAGTTGGATGAGGCTGAGAGGTGCTTTGTGGAGATGGTGGACATGGGGCAGAGGCCGAGCTTGTTGGCGTTTAGGAGGATTAGGGTTCTTATGGAGCTGGCCAAGAGGGAAGATTGTATCAGGAATTTGGAGGAGAAGTTGGGAGGTTTTGGAGCTGTGGTTGAGGTTGATGATGAGAGGATGGAGAGATCGGTAGAGATGCCTCATTCTGAGTTTTTGAAGCTGTGATGATTGGTGAGTGTGTGGGCTCAACCGTGGTGGCCGTGTATTCGTGGATGTGGCAAAGCGAGACGGCAGTGGCGACGTATTTGGGGCTGCGCCGCGGCAAACGAAGAAGAAGATGATGATGTGGAACTCATGGTGATGGTGATGATGAAGGTTCGATGCGGTCGGGTTCTATGAGAGCAAAGCCCTTTGAGAGCTATTTGACCTCCACGAAGCTTATTTCGAGTAAGTTGAAGAGAAAGCTTGCTCGGCTTTGAGGGTAGGATTTGTTTGGGGCAGCTGTATTTGAAGGAAAGCTGACGTAATTATTATAAATTTATTTTATTTATAAAAAAAACCTCAGCTTTTTGAGAGTCATCATTCTTAAACAGTTCAAATTAAAAAAAACATCCTCCTATCACAAAATTTTTAAGAAAGCATCAAAAAAAATTTTGTTCAAATAAAAATGTGATGACAGTGAAGAACAAAACAGACATAAATCTATGCCAAACAGACCTTTAATCACCACATTGATTTGATTTTTTGATTTTTTTTAAGGCGTAAATCTAGTGGTTGATAAGGTGTTTGAATGCTTTGCACAAAAGCAAGAATCTTTAAGGTGCTTTCACATGTACTCCACACAATACTTATATTTACAAATTTAATATCTACACTTGTGTGTGTATTTAACATCACATCAAAAATATAATAATCACTAATATTTTAGAAGTCAAATATATATTTTCATGCATATAATCAGCTTATGTTTATGATAATAAAATGCTACATTTATAGGACATAAATTTGTAGGTGAGATATAAATTTCCAAGAATTCTGTCATGGGTATGTAGATTATGAATTTAGAAATCACACTTAAACTTTCATATTTATACAGTATTTGATGCTTTAAGGGTGTGTTTGTGATGGTTGTAGTTGTATAAAGTTTCAGTTTGAAGTAGCAAAAATTTTATTGTTTAAAATTAGTGTTTCAAGAACATTTGTTCTATTTGAAAAATTCAATTTTGAAAGTGTTCTATGTGAATAAATGTCTAAAATACGCAATTGTTCATTTTATATAAAATTTTTAATACACTTGATGTTGTTGGAAAGAGAATTCAGTGATTTTAGTATTTTTTTTAATAGTTTAATGCAAATTTGTGATTTAATTATTTTGTGTGTGTGTATATATATATGTGTATTAAAGTGCTAGGAGGTTGCAATGAATGATAGTTATAATCACATCGTGCCTTGTAGGCCTTCGCACATCTCAATGAAGCCCCTTGAGGAATCACGTCGTGCGCTGTAGAATTTTGGTGTGCGCTGCATTGTAACACAACACTGTGCAAAGTAACAAAACATCTTACAGAGCAACACAACTTTAAGACGATGTAACAACGCATCCTGAATATAGTGTAACACTGCCCCAAAGATGGTTCAATGCATACTCTACATACAGTGTAGTATCATTCAATGAAGATGTTGTAACGATGCACCAAGAAGATTGGTCTCCTAATCTAGGAAAATAAAAGATTGTGACCTCTAGGGAAATCAATAAAATTGAATGACTTCTCTCTGTATGAAAGCTAAGATCCCTAGGTGAGCAACAACATGGACTTACTCAAAAGAGCAAGAAACTACTCCTTGTAGGAGAGTTACAACCCCTAAGCAATGATAATCCAAACTCAATAATAAGCTCAAGTGGCCACTCCTTAAATTAGAGCCACACCCCTAGGCAAAGGAAAGTCTACATTTGGATAAAATTGGTTTTGCATTTAAAATTACCTTTTGGTCGAGTTGTGAGCATAATAGGCACAAAATTTTCCAGTAAGAGAGATATTAGATTATTGTTTCTCTTATTCTTCTCACCTTATATGTCGAAGAGTTAAAAGAATAAGGGAACTAAATGTATACTAATAAAAGGCTTTTATGGGTTGGAGCATTTGTTAACATGCTTTGCAAGCCAATGAAGCCCATATTTTTCAAAATGTGTATGCTAGCTGTCACATACTAGTTGTAGAGGTTCACCTGTTGAGGTGATTCACTAGCCTCACTCGTTGAAGTGCAAATAATCGCATTTTAGTGTCGAGGGTGACCTGTTGGAGTTGACCTATTGAGATGATTCACTTTCTTCATGTGCAGAATTGCCATCTATCATCTCGAATACATTTATGTCCATTCATAGATTGCCCGACCTTCGAGCATCACCTTCTTTTGTCGGTTCTCCATTGACAGATCTTATTTTGTATTATAATAATTTAATATTCTTTTTTTAACCTGAAAGAGGAGGGTGAGATCATATGTTCTAAGTTCTTCTGCCTACTTGGATAGCCCATCTCTACTCACTCTCTTCTCTTTCTCGCCTCTATTTTGATTCTTTCACAAC
>NEWO01000026.1:2031890-2050481 GCA_003013225.1 Phalaenopsis aphrodite
GTGTGTGTGTGTGTGTGTGTGTGTGTGTGTGTGTGTGTGTGTGTGTGTGTGTGTGCGGGAGTGTTGGAATGTCAAACCTAGTAAAGCAAGCCAAATGTAAAGTACTAAGAGGTCTGTCGTTGGACAGATAGCATATCCTAGAAAAAGAAGAATGTGGTCAGCATTGCATAAGCACACGTCTGGTCATAATTCTATACATAAATGAGATTTAGAATTAAGGTGAAAGACATGAGCAAGCAGCTTCTGGTCCCCGTCACGTGGTTTCACCTGTATGGCGTCTTGAAACTTATACTGTACTTTATTTCTAACAGAGACTCTCTTGGGGGTTCTGAAAGTATATATGAAAAAGATAAACGAACTTGACCTACATGAATATATATATGATGTGGGCTAGAAAATTTGCGGCGGTAGAGTAACGAACTATCTTCTTAGCGTTGTACGAAAGTTCAGCACACACACAAATGAAAGAGAAAACAAACGGTGATGACTCCAGAAGTTTTTATGTGGAAAACCCGTAAGGGAAAAACAAAGGGGCCCGACCCAGTTGCGAAAATCCACTATTGATTGTTGATTACAGAAATCTCTTGTCCCACAAACGGGAAAGCGTAACTAATTTTTTTAGATTAGAACGTCGAATGATGGTGTCTAGTTGGTGGTGATCGATGGTGGTTAGTGATAGTCAATGCTGGTTGTCAGAGGTTGAGGATGGTCAGCTGTGGTCGACGACGGTCGGCGGTGGACGTCTGAGGTCGGCGGCGTTCGGTGGTGGTCAACGACGTCCGTCGGTGATCGACGACGGAGGTCGCGGTGATGCTGAGCTGTAGCTTCTTCTCAATGCCTCACACACTCTCTCTGGACTTCAGCTCATTTTCATGTGAGGAGTGGGGTCTATTTATATTGTTCTGGGTGCAATTAATGCAGGAATATCAACTATTTTGATCGGACGTTCCAGAGAATTTCCTCCGATCATGCCGCGTTTAATGGACATTTGAGTGTCTTAACGATGTCAGAATTGAGTGATCTTGGGCTTGTTGGATTCTTCCGTCTTGTCGAGCCACTCGATTCGTGTATAAACTTGTCAGTGTAGACATCTGTTTGACATTCCAAATATGTCAAGTTTGACTATAAGTTTACTGAAATCAGAGTTCTTGATGACTTTTTATCAAGAGTTAAATATTTCTTGCTTAAAATATCGTCTTGAGATTTGTATTATGCTTCGAGATTCGTGCTGAATGATGAAAATTTATTAGTGATATATATATATATATATCTGTGTGTGTGTGTGCGCGCGCGCGCATGTATGTATGCATGCTTATGTATATTTATGTATGCAAGAAATATAGTAAAACAAGCCGAATATAAAATAGTAAGAGGTCAGTGTCGTTGAGTCGACAACATATCCTAGAAAATGAGAATGCGGTCAGACACGGCGTTAGTACATGTCGGGTCCTAATTATATACACAAATGAGATTTAGAATTAAAGTATAGGACATGAGCAAGCAGCTTCTAATCCCCACCACATGGTTTCGCTTGTTTGGCGTCTTGAAACCCATGCTTGTATCTTATTTCTAACACAAACTCTCCTAGAGATTTTGAAAATATATATGAAAAAGAGAAACAGACTCGACCTACATGAAAATAACGTTAGCGAAAAAGCCAACAAGCATGCAACACATATCTGTCATGTCTGGCGGGAGGAGCTTAGCAACGCCTGCAGAAAAGAGTTAGTCATAATCGTTATGTTGCTCCTCCTTATTACACGTGAGGTATTTTAGGCATGGTTCCCTGCAAGAAGACCGACCTAATATACTACTTGCATATAAAAAAATTTAACATGCAAGCACACAAAAAACACAAAAGATGTTGTCTGCCTAGGGCAATTAAACCATCAAAGAGCTATAGTTAGGACATCAAAAAAGACTACATACTATTCTAATCCTTAGCCTGACACATCATCTAATGTAATGTCCTAACACAACATTCAATTGAGTGCAGGGTTATATCAGAAGGCTAGCACATGTTTTGATGGAGCTGTCGTCACCGACCCCATCCTAAGGATCCAATGAATTCAAGATGTTCCACTAGATGCATGTTTCAAAAAAGCTTTTCAAAAATTGACCCTACATATGGTCTAAGATAGAGATGCAGATACATTTTAAAAATATGATGCATAAAGTAGTAAAAACTTAGATTGTTTTATACTTTTTAGTACTTTTGAAAGTATCTCATAAGAAAGGAAAAGCCGAAGTGGCACCTATTAGTCCCCTTTGAACCTTAACACAACATAAGCATGCTAATCATTGTGTGGTAGCTAGTATTGCCACGTCGAGGCATCCTTATAGGCAATACTCACTACCCCACTTGACCAGCAGAGGGTCGCTCATCTATCAAGGCAGGTACGATGCTAAGAAAACCAGAAGCACACCTGCAAATCTAAAATGATCCAATGCGATGCGATTGTCCTAACAAAGTTGGAATGTTTTAAAGATGGAAAACATTCGTCACTAGTATATGGTGACATATTAATGATGAACTCACCAACAATGTGGAGTGATACATGCATGAACACAAGTGAGGATAAGTATGTCGGGGAGAGTGAGTGTGCTGAGGATGTCGTGACCCGGGAGTGGGTGTGCCATGAAGACAATGATCCGAAGAGTAGGTGTGATGTGGAGACAATGACCTAGAGGGTGGGAGAACCGTGAAGGCTGTGACTAAGAGGGTGGGACAGACATCAATTTGGAGTGGTGTTGTAGGATGTGAAGAAATGTAATTATCGATGGAGAGAACTACATGTCAGATGGACTTGACAGCAAGCCATCCAAGATGCAGACAAGTAGGTTTCCGAAAAAAGTATGTGAGAACAATGACTAAAAAAGGCTCAAACATACAGATGATGCAACATGTGGAATGTCATACAAAATAGTCA
Organism: Phalaenopsis aphrodite; assembly: GCA_003013225.1. NCBI lineage: Eukaryota > Viridiplantae > Streptophyta > Magnoliopsida > Asparagales > Orchidaceae > Phalaenopsis > Phalaenopsis aphrodite. The sequence continues at coordinate 2,034,821 of NEWO01000026.1, forward strand.
TGCAGGAGTGCATAAGTGTAATTGCAAACATATAAGATGTGGTAACCACAACATAGGGGTGTCGAGGAACGAAAGTGTAGACAAATGTGCTACTAAGAGGCACAAATACTCATCATGAACATATGAAGGCATATGCTCATAAATGCACTAAAGGGTACAAGTGTGGAAGTGCTAATGCGAGCAATGTGAAGAAAACATGCACAAATGCAACATACTAAATGGAAGTGATCAGTCAATCGATCGGGTCCGGAGTGTGTCGCTAGCCGACAAAGGGTCGAAGGTAATCGTTTGGACCAGCGTGGGCGGCTGATCGACGATGAATGGTCAATTAATATGATCGGGTCGGCGATGACCATTCGGTCAAGTAAACTAAGGGTGGTCGATCGGGCCTGCGTGAGCGGCCAATCGACGGAGGATGGTCGATTGATACAAGTTAAAATTATTATGATTGTTTCAATATGATGAAGGAACAAAATTGAGGTTAGTCACCTCACCAACGCCTTATCAAATCTCAAACTTTATTACAAAGCAAAAGGACATAATGTGCATGTGCAACTATTATAAAGATCAACACATCATCAACAACAATATACAACAACATGTATAATAACACATGAATAAATAAACTATCATAAAAAAAAAAGATTCAAAGAGAAAAAAAGAGGATCTTCCTATGAGATCGAGCATTAATTAATCTTAATAGATTCCTCATCATTATTGTTGAAGGATATTGTCTTTTGTTGGCTTTCCAAGCTTTCATCTTCTAAAAATGAAGGGTCTTTAGATGTCTAATAATAAGATAAGCCCTCAATGTTAGTCTCAGTCCTACGTAATAGCTAAAAAACCCCTTCAAGGAGTCTCAGATGAATCATTATTTCACACACTAGCATTTTAAATCTTTCACTTGAACATCATAAATATGATCAATAAATTCTTGGGCACAATCTTAAACGATGCTCTTAAAAGCCACAAATTTCTTGAAATCCTTCATAATCCTTGTCATGACCATAAGTTAATAAGTTATCTTTTCTACAATATAACCCTGCAACTTCTTATTTTCCTCTTCAAGATTCAACATCGTCGCCATTGAAGCTTTCAAGCTCTTTGGGTGATGGATAAGATCAGACCAGACATCCACCACTTCATATTGAGCTCTGTCAAGCTCTTAACTTTGAGAGAAAGGGGAACTCCCCATAATAGAATTTCCATTGCTTTGGTATTATACATCAAGGTATATTACTTCACAAACTCTTAAAAGAAAAATTCTAATTCATAATCAACACTAAAAATAAGTAATTTGACTTTTCCTTCTCCTAATTAAAAGAAAGTTTATGTGCTATGGGAGATAACAAAACTCGACACGTCATTTCATGTTATACCCATCAAGATTCGTGCGGTCAAAAAATCCTATGCGTTTAGTCCGGTATTTTCCATGACGGAATTACCCTTCTACGAGTTAAAATATTACAGATGCTATTTCATTCTTATAAATCTTTCCTTGCAAGCGATCCGAAGGTTCGAGGCGCCTTCTAGCTTCTCTCCATGCAATGGCAAACCGCGGTGGTAGCTTCGATATATATTAATTGCTTAGAAGGTAATTTGGGTATATTAAAATAAAAGAGAGCCATAAAAGGCTCCCTCGGCCTCTCGGCTCGGCGATCTCATTCGCTTTACTACTGATACATATATATTTTTTTGGATAATTTTTATTTTTGATTTTTGCACAAATTGCGTTAGGGTTTTGAAGCAATATCTCTGCTGCGATCTCGCTAGGGTTGCAGGGTTTGATCGAAGAGCTCAATTTCTCTCTTCTCTATCGGGTTTGGAACGGTCTGATTCTCGCGCTCGACGAGCTAGGGCTTTCTTTTTTTGGTAAGTTTCTCTTTTGGCTCTTTGAGGGATCAGCTGGTCTTGGGCTGATTGAGATTGGAGATTCAATGTTTTATAAGATGCATCTCGATCCAATTGTTTGAATTTTAATGTCGCGAGAGGGCATGGGGATTGGTTTTATGCTGGGAGTTGATTTCTTTCTTAAATGGGTTTTGTTAGGCTGAATCTATGTTTGGGTTTACGATTGATCCGTATTTCTGTTTTTTTATAATTTAATTAATTAGATTTGATTCGTTTCGATCTTTTTGGCATTGGTCAATGCGTCCTAAGGTTGCCGGATTGAGGGTTGCGTAAAAAGTTATGAAGCGATTTGATTTGAATGGTGCATATGTTTGATCGGTTCAGTTTATTTTTTCTTTCCGAACCTTTACCGAAACGGCTCCATCATGGACGGATGATACCTTCTTGATCTATTTAAGTTGCAGTAAATTGTATTGAGCTAGCCGGTTGGCATTTTATGTCATTTCACTATATAATTTTTAAGATTGATTATACGTTGTGTGATATGAGAATGCCAACTATTCCAATTGAATCTTTTTTGTTTTAATGCAAATTGTTCCTGGTGATAAGCGGCGAGAATCTTAGAAATTGTGATGGATTATCCTAAGACCATGAATATGCGCTAGAGAAAGTGGGCAAAGATGTGGAAGAAAAGGAGGAATGGACAGCTTCTTTAAGATCCAATGGAGATTTACTTTATTGGATGCTGAGATCAGCACTGGATGTTATTTACCCATCGAACTCTTTGTTATAGAGAGCATCTTTTTCTTTGCTCTTGTTGATTTGAGAATTCATTTTCATGGTGTATCATAGGATGATGAGATCTTAAAGTGATTTAATTTAAATTGATGAAGGGATCTGTATCTAATGAACTTAGATTACAGAGTGTAAACTCTATTGTACCGCATGAACTAGATTTCATTGCCTTTTCGTTCCAAGAAATATGTTTTTGAACCGAGTGCTCGTGTTATTTTTTTCCCAGCCACAAGAATAGTGTCCTTTGATTCATATTTCCTATACCAATTGGTTATTGTTGAACTAAAAATACTATAGGGGCAGTCAATGCCCAAACTTGAAATGAAATTTGATGCCATGCTCAAATAATGTAAAATACATGGCTTTGATGCTTTTCTGATTGGCTTTATCGCATGCTTTGAAGCAATAATTTGTGGGAATAGCTTAAATAGGGCAAAGAGGTTGTGATGCATACTTTCTTCCTTTTTTTACTTATATTTGCAATATAGTGGTTTAACATTGTTAGGATGCTTGATGAATTGGATCCGCGTTATGGTGTAAAAGGACTAAAATCCTCCAGAATTTTCTTTTCCGAATCAAGTTAACGACTTCTAGCTACTCATTCTTTGAAATACTGAAATTCTAAGTGCAGTGGTTACATGTGATTTCTTGTTGCCTCCAACACCTCTCATACTTTCTGCTACCATTTATTATACTATTTTTGAGTCTTTGACTCAATTTTTGGTAGTTCCATTGGAAAGGAGAGATCTTTTGACCTTGTAATCTTTCAAGTTGTGGAGATTTATGTTTACCTTTCTTGTTTCCCACTTTTTGTTCCTGAGCTCAAGCCTTTTAATTTCTTTGCAAGCATTACATTTTTTGCTCATTAAAAATTCACAATAATTTCATTTTTTACTCTGCCCTAAGCTAAATGGAATTGCATTGATTTTTCTTAATCATGCTTCCAAGACTAAATCACGTCGTGATTTGTCAAGAAAGCTTCTTCTTTTTAGTGTTTAATTTAAAAGGTGGTCGTAAATTTTTGAATACATCGAATTTAATAATTATAGGAAGATTTCGGATAGTGATGAATGGAATAAACTTGTCATGGAGGCTTTAGTATGCTAAGTTTTGAATGTATTAAGATTCTAATTATTTGATTTGAATATATTAAGTTTCAAATTATTTTAGTATGTCCCTTTACTAATGATATTTTTTTCACAACTTTCAGGCATAGGCTGTTGGTATTGGTCGATATCTGACATCATTAACTTTTTCTTTGAGAGCTTGTCTATATGGACGGTGAAGCGGTTCCAGAGTTGATCTTTGACCAAAACCTGGGCCTATACTATCCTGCTGTCACTGATTATTATGGTTATTACTATACAGGTATATTTTTTTTTATACTTTATAAATATTTTACATATCTAAAACCTCAACTTTAATTTTTTACATACATTTTACCTTCCTTATGTGAGAAAAGTTATATTTCAGTTTTTAAAAGATAAAATGGTGGTATCTTTGATGCGATATGTTAGATATTTTAATACATAGGAATCGGGTGATATGTATGTAAATGCCCTTACTTTTCATATTTGAGTGCTTTCTTCTCTTGATGTTTTGTATTTTCTAATCCTTTTTTTTTTGTGTAATCACCAGGGCCTGAACCTACCATTAGTGAGTGGGATTCCCACCAGTTTTTTGGGCAAGATCCCCATATTTCTGTATGTATTGCAAACTGGTCATCTTTTACTACTTCTAGTCTGCTCTATATTGATTAACAAAAAATTATCTTTCTGCGCTTTTGCAGGCTGTGCAGGCAGAAAATTTGCAAAATGTATATTACCTTCCTACCTATGGATATCTACAGTCTCCTTACAACCCATACAATCCTTCGATTCCCGGGGCTGTTTTGGGAACCGAAACCTCGTTTATGGAAACAAATTACCCTTCTAATCCTCCACATCAATTGGTCGTTTCTTCTCCTGCTTATATACCAATTGGAATCAATTCCTCCTCCGATACAGTTCCGAATAGCTATCTCAACCCTTTATTGACGAGTACGAGTGCGTTGCCAGCTATCAAGCCGGACGGTGAGATAAAAAAGTTGGCTTCGCCGTTAGTACCTCATTTCTCTCCTTTAAATAGATCTCAAGCATCGCTAGTTGCTGCTCCAGAGCACTTGGCCTCGAACACATTACAGCCATCTTCGGGTCATGCTCACACAATTCCAATGCAAAAAGAAGTTTCAGTTGCTAATTTAGCTCCAGCTAAACAGTCTTCAGTTGGATCCTTTATTAATGGTGGCATTCATGGTATCAATCAGGTAACTAACTTTAATTTTAGAAAAAATTACATGCATACCAATCAATTCCTTTGTGTTTACATACCAACGCCAAAGCTTCAATTTTTACATTTGTACTACCTTATCTTGCAGGAAAAGGTGTCTGACAATTTTTAAAAGTTAAAATTGTCGTATTTTTGATTTGATATGAAAGATTTGAGTGCTATAAATATAAGCAAAATTTTGGATTCAGATATATAAGTATTTTGGAATTGCGTGGTATAAATGCCCCCCTTAATTTTAGATATATAATTGCTTAGGATTATTGTGTCAAGCGGGGAACTAACTTTTATTTTAGGAAGATTGATAAACAATTTTTACATTTACACAACCTTGTCCATGCATGGAAAGGTATTTCACTTTTTTAAATTAAAATAATGTTATTTTTTATGTGATACGAAAGATTTGGGTGGTATAAATATAAAATGCTCATGTAAATACATGGGGATTGGGTGATATGTATGTAAATGCCCCTTAATTTTTTAGATATGTACATAAACAGTAATATTGTGTGGATCAGGTAACTAACTTTTATTTTAGGAAGATTTACATTCATGCCACTCAATTCCTATAGGAATTGGGCGGTATGTATGTAAATGCCCCTTAATTTTATACATATACTGTAATAACGTTTGCTTGCCTTTAAATGGGTTGTTTGTTGTCTTTGCCTAATATATCCATGAATTTACAGCAAAAGGATGTCATGTACGTTACAGCTTAGGCATATAAGAATTAGAGTCCTCAGTTAACTTCACTGCTAATCTCAGACTACTTGTAGTTTAGGTGGCATTGACATACATACCACACAAGTCTTATGCATTTACATATCTAACACCTGAACCATTCATATTTATCTGCATGCCACTTAAAACCTTAACATCATATCAAAAACACCATCACCATTAATTTTTTTTAAAGTGAAATACACTTTTTTCATTCATATGTTTATGATGCTAAGATGTTATTAAGATGTTATAACCGTAAAAATCAATTTTTGGTTGGTACGTATAGAAGTTTCCCATAATTTAAATGCTGCTTTTCAATGAGAAGATTCCTTGAGTGGTGTTGATCTTTCCTTACAAAAAGTTAGACGAATTGGGATTGCCCAACATATAAAATTATAATTCCACCCTTCTTTCTCGATTCATTTTGTTTCACTTCACTGAACACAGGGAGTGAACCAGTTATCAAATCTGAAGGTTCCATCCGTATATCGCCCGGCAAAAGTTACCGTGCCGCCGAGCAACGGATACACAAATTACCCCTCTGATCTAAACCAATGGACTGCTGCAAATACTGGGGATAGGTTCAGACCAACAAGGTTTCAATTTGGTGGCCCTTGGGTCAACAGGAATGGAAACCTACCAGAACAAAACCGAGGCCCTCGCTCTGAAGCCGTGAAATGCCAATGGGTTTCCCCACTCAGTGTCAAAGCCTATACGACGAAAGCCGGCGCCGTCGACGCAGAGGGTAATATTGTTATCAGCGCAGACCAGTTTAATAGGGATGATTTTCCCGTCGATTATGAAGCTGCCAAGTTTTTTGTCATCAAGTCTTATAGCGAGGACGATGTACATAAGAGCATCAAGTATAACGTATGGTCTAGTACTCCTAGTGGCAATAAGAGGTTGGATAATGCATTTGAAGAAGCACACAAGTTGTCTCTTGGGAGGGCACAAAAATGTCCCATTTTTCTCTTCTTTTCGGTAAGTTTTTCTTTTTTTTTTCTATTAGAATTAAATGAAAATATGATACTCAATATAACAAAATGAAGAAAAAGGATTCATGTAGCTGACCCCACTTAGTGGGATAAAGGCTTGTTTTTAATGTTATTATTGTTGTTATTTGATATATTTTCATACATATAACTCAATTCTTTATGAATTTACATATCACCTAAATTTTAATTTTTACATTCATATGGTCCAAATCTTTCATATCACATTAAAAATATCATTATTCTAATTTTTGAAAGTTAATTATACATTTTCAAGCATAAGTGAAGTGGTAAGCATGCAAAAATTGAAGTTTAAGTGTTAGATATGTAAATAAATAGATATTGAGTTTCATTTTTTATTTGCGTACATACCACACAATTATTAGGTATTTACGCATCTAACACACAAAGTTTGATTTTTACCCTTATAGCACCTTATTGTCATAAATTTATGCACGAAAGGTGTGTTTCACTTTTAAAAAGAGTGAAGTACTGAAATAGTCCCTGACTATTGACATGGGGACATTTTAGTCAAAGTAGGTAAAATTATCAAATTAGTTCCTCAACTCTTTCAATATGGGCTGAAAATAGTCCCTAAAAAGGACTATCTTAGTTCTTATTAAAAGTATACGGGGATTAAATTGATATTTTTATAGACTCGGGGACTAAAAGGACCCTCGAGAAAGAGTCAAGGGGCCATTTTGAAATTTTATCTTTTTTAAAAAATAGTGATGGTGTAGTATTTTTGATATGATATTAAAGATTTGAGTGGTACGCATGTAAATATGTAAATACATAAGAATTTGTGATATGAATGCGTAAATCTTCCTTATTTTATGAGCGTTTGAGTGTTCATTCCAGAGTTGTTAATTGTGCAGGTTAATGCCAGTGGGCAGTTCTGTGGTGTTGCGGAGATGAGCGGCTCTGTTGATTTCCAGAAGGACATGGATTTTTGGCAGCAAGATAAATGGCTCGGCAGCTTTCCAGTAAAGTGGCACATAGTAAAAGACGTGTCTAACACTAGCTTGCGCCATATCTTGCTGGAGAACAATGAATACAAGCCCGTCACATGCAGCAGGGACACCCAAGAGGTATTTGTTTTTTTAATAAATATAAAATAAAATAATTTTGTTTTTCTCATTTGATAATTTTTAAAAGCATGATTTCAATTTTTCATTTGTATTTGAAAGAATTACATAATAGCACTTAATTCCTAGGTATTTACATATCTAACATCTAAACTTCAATTTTACACACACACACACACACCACCTTTCTTATGCATAAAAAGATTTGTTTTACATTTTAAAAGTTAAAAGAGTTGGTTTTTTTTGGTTTGATACGAGAAATTTTGTGGGGGGCATACAATGCAGAGCGAAGCAACACTTTTATTAACCAAAGCGCTAATAGATTATACAAAATTATTTATGTAAAAATATGTTCATTAATAATTATAAAATATAAAATATGACTTAAAAGTTAATATAAAATAGAATAAAAATTTGGCAAAATACATAACTTGAAGGTAAATATTGAGAATAAAGATGCAAATTAAAATTTCAAATTCTTTTAGTTTTCTACAATAATAGAAAAAACATAAAATTTGTAAAAAAAAAAACTGCAAATTAACTTCAATGCTTCAAGCTCGCTTCAGCAAAGCAAAGTTGGTTTCATGCACTTCATTTCGCTTATGCTCGTGAAGCACGCTTCAAAGAATGCTTTTAAGAACATTGGGCGGTATAAATGTAAAAATGCAAAATTTAGGTGTTAGATTGTAAATACACAGGCATTGAGTGGTATGTATGTAAATGCCCCTTTATTGTTTTAACCCTGAACTTCTCACTTGTTCATTTATCAATCTTCCTGTGGCCCTTCTGTTACCGTCTTCTAGGGTGAGGGGGAGTTTTTTTTTTTTTTTTCCATCGTTTCCACTGCCAGGACTTGTCTAATACACTTAATAGTTTATCAAGGGACTTATTATTTTGGCTGCCATATCAAATAATTAGTTGTTCTTCTTCAAAATCAAATTATAGTGAAATTTGCAGGCAATGCAGCAGTGACAGCATGGATGAATTCTATAAATTTCTATTTTTATTTTCTGATCCGTAATTGAATCGATCCATTGCACACTAAAGAATCCTTTAGAGGCTCGACGACATGAATCATATATCATTAGTAGTTAAGTTAGGCACTCAATGCACCAAGCTTTAACCATCTTTTGGTCGTGTAGTAGGTGAAAGCTATTGCTTAACCAAGCTTTGAAACCTGGCTAGAAAGAGCAACACCTAGCATTGGGTTTTTCTTTACAATATTAAATTGACAAATTTTACATCTAAACTTTCTTATTTATATTTATAACATTTTATGACATGAAGTTCTGCATACTTTCAAGAAGTAAAGTGTGGCATTTTTTATTTGTTGTCAAAGATTTAAGTGCTATGTCGGGCTGGAAACCACAGAGTTTGAGCTAGTCAAGCCTGAGCTTATGTTCGGCTTGTTCGAAGTTTGCTCGATTTGCATATTCTTATTCGTGTTTGACTCGGAATTGACTTGTTTAAATTAATTTTAAAATAAAGAAATAGGAGGTTTGATTTGAATTTGCACCAATTTTGTGCAATACAAGTGGCAAAACCATGTGTGAGCTATTCTAATTTAAACTTATATTATTATATAAATAATATATATAATTTCTTTATTTTGACTTAAAACGGCTTGTTTATAATTCAAGCTTAAAAAAATTATTCGTGTTCGACTTGTTCTACTTAACAAACGATTCTAAATCGAGCTACTTACAGAGCCGAACACAAGCTCTTCTTGAACAAGCTTTTTGGACAGTCCTAGTGCTACACATGTAAATACGAAATTTTAGGTCCTAGATATGTAAATACATAAGAAGCGTGTCGTATGTTTGTAAATGGTGATCATGCTGAGTGTAAACAATTTACTTTTAGACTAATACAATGTACAACAACAACAAGCCTTTATCCCACTAAGTGGGGTCTGCTATATGAATCTTTTTTCTCCATTGCGTCTTATTGAGTGCCATATTTTCATTTAATTCTAATAAATTATGATCATTTTTTATTCAAAATGTGCAAGTTTTTCTTGGTCTACCTTTGCCTTTCTTAACATGAGTCGAATTTAAACTATCTATTCTTCTAACCGGATCAGCAGATGGTCGAAGTGTAGTGTGAAGAAACCATCTAAGAAGACTCTTATCTAATTTTGTCTGCTGCTGAAGCAACACAATCCCTTTCACTGATATATTCATTTTGTAATGTGTCTCTAAGTATAAAGTCACTCATCCACCTAAGCATTCTCATCTCGGCAACACTTAACTTAGTTTTATGCTTCTCTTTTAAAGGTCAACATTCTATGCCATAAAGCATTGCAGGTCTCATCACCATCTTATATAATTTTTCTTTCAGTTTAAGCGGTATTTTTCTATCACACAATAGACTCGAAACATTCCTCCACTTCAACCAACCAACTTGAATTCTACTAATAACATCCCCATCTATATTGTCATCACTTTGAGTAATAGTCCCGAGATATCTAAAACGTTCACACCTCATACATAGTTACAACTCTGTAACTTGAGCTACTACTAAAATTACATTCAATGTATTCAATTTTAGTTAAACTCAAACAAAGGCCTTTAGACTTCAAAGCAGACATCCATAATTCAAGTTTTTCTTGAGCCTTTCTCTAGTCTTATTCATAAGAAGTATATCATTAGCGAAAAGCATACACCAAAGTACATCCTCCCGTGAATGTTCGGTAAGATCATCCATAACTAAAACAAAAAGATCTGAACTTAAAGCCAATCCTCGATGTAATCCAAATTGAAATAGAAAAATACTTGGTTAATCCTCCTTTTGTTCGAACACAAGTAATAACTCTAGTATACATATCTTTAATGACTTGAATACATGTCATATCAACATATTTCTTCTCTAAAACACGCCGAATGATATCTCTTAGGACCTTATCGTAACCTTTTTCTAAATCAATAAAAATCAAATGTAGATCCTCCTTATTCTCTCTGTACTTCTCCATCAAACCTCTCAATAAATGTATAGCTTCTATGGTAGACCTACCCGATATAAATTCAATTTGATTATGATAAATGTGTGTAATACATCTTGAAGTATGTTCAATTATCTTCTCTCATAATTTTAAAGTATAGACACATCAACTTAGTTCCTCTATAATAGTTGATTCCTCTATAATTTGCAAACTCTTGTGCACCATCTTTCTTAAAATGGAGACAAAGATGCTCTTCCTCCACTTCTTTGACATCTTTTTAAAATAATCTTAAACAATTTAGTAAGTCAAGAAACTCACAAATCTTCGAAATATTTCTATACTTCAATTGGGATATCATCAGATCCTACAGACTTTCTACCATTAGTTTTCTTGAAAGCCTCATCAACTTATTTTTACTAATGCAACGGTAAAAATGAAACATATTATTATTATTAATGATATTAAGATTACTAGATCCATCGTATTTTCAGGAACTTCATTGAAAAATTTATCAAAATAAAATTCATTCGTAACGTGAGAACCCTTACTTAACTCTACACTCAAATGCCGGTGTAGCGACAACCCATGCACTTTTCACTGTATTCAAGGAATACAACACGTCGCTTCCAATGGATGCTATAATTTTTGCACAATGATTAAAAAGATTCATATCATGATTTTTTGACAAATTTTATGCTCACCGTCGACTACCTAACACAACTCTTCACTTTTAAACCAATACAATATGTGAGCATCAAATTAAAATGGGGCATTTACATATGTATGTGTAAATCTTGATCATGTAATTTTGAATTCTGGATTGTCCGCCTAACAAATTTTCCTTCTACCAGATACCATTCATACAAGGAATGGCGATGCTGCGCATATTCAAAGCCGCCTCATCAGAGACATCATTACTCGATGATTTCCTTCTCTACGAGGATCGTCAAAGAAAGCTAATCGAAGAAAAATTCAGGATTTCTGGAAGAAGGCAGAACGTTCAATTCTTCCCCTCTCCTCCTCCTCCCCCACCCGTCAAAACGGCCCCTTTTGTCGCCCAGAAAGAAACGGCCCTCGCCGCCGCTGCTGAATCCTCCTCCGCCACCCCGGGCGAATCACCTGAGAAAGAAGTGAGTTCTACGGCTACAGAGGAGCCCCGACCCGCAGAACCAGACGAGAGAGAAACTTCAGGAGATCAAAATAGTGGTGATCCTTCAAGCCCAAAGGCCGAAGAGGCGGGGGAACAAGATTCAAAAATAGCATCTCAGAGCCCAACCAAAGCAACGAATCTGGTTATATTGGGGCACAGTAAGGATCAATTCGACGATGGCGTGAACTCAATCATGAAGATTGGATCTCTTCTGATTGATTCGAAAGCCGGCGAAGAAGATCCGTCTCTGGGTTCCCGGAATGACGTGATAACCGTTGGTTCCATGCACATCAAGGTTGGAAAAGCTGCTTCTCCTCCTTGAGTTTGGTCGCCATGGACTGTTAAACTTGAGGGGTCTTTTGGTTCCAGCTCTGTAATGCTCTTCTTTTCTTATTGTTCTCTTCTTCTTCTTCTTCTTCTTCTTCTTCTTCTTCTTCTTTTGTGAAATCAATGGCTTCTAATACAGATGTCGCACACCCCGTTCTATTTGTGGTGCTGATGCTAATTGCTTTTTTGGTTTTTTTCTTAAGGTGACTGGCATAGCATGGTTGTTTTGTGAGAGCTGGGTTTTTTTTTTTTTTTTTTTTTTTTTTTTTTTTTTTTTTGGGGGAAAAAGAAAGATTTCCTAGACTTTATGGCAATTCAATTTTAATATATTAATTGGGACATTTCCCTACATCACACCCTGTTGAATCTGTGAGAGAGAGAGAGAGAGAGAGGTGAAGTTCACTACAGGTGTAAACGAACCGAACACGAACGAACATTGCTCGTGTTCGTGTTCGGTTCGTTTGAAATATAGTTTGTTTGAACTAGGCTCGTGTTCGAAATTGTTCGTGTTCGGTTCAATTTGTTCGAAATTTATTTGAATTGTTCGAATTGTTCAAACCGTTCGAATATGTTTGAAATGTTTGAAATGTTCGAAACATTTGAAAATTTTCAATTTTTTTATATTTTTTGAATTGTTAAATAGACAAAAATTTAAATATTAATTCTCATATCACATAAAAAATGGCACCATTTTAACTTTTGAAAATTGAAATAACTCTAAATAAAATATATAAGAATTATTAATTAATTCTCAAATTACCAAAAATGATAAATAAAAAATTTCAACAAAAACTTTTTTTCATCATTAGTCAAACATAATATCTTCATAAATATATAATGTTCAAATTGTAAATTCAGTTCAATTCTTAGAGTTCTGTGAATTTGAAATCAAATTTCAAATTGTAAATTCAGTCTGCATTCACTTCTCTCAATCTCATATACACATATTTACTAATTACTACAGTTGTAATAAATTCTACTCCACATTGGGATGGAAGGCTCAAATGACATCCTTTGGATTAATTCATGGAGCTCAATCATGAATCCATGCTTGCCTAAACGTTTTATCTGTAAGAAAATGAATAAATCAACTTCAGCTTCAGGTAAATGTAAATGTCTAATACATTACAAGTATGTTACGGCCTTACAGATAAAGAGAAACCTTTTTTATAATTTCTTTACAAAACCTCATCAAGTCTGCAATTTAAGTGCCCGGCTCGACAAGTATTTAAAGCAAAGAAATATTCCAGTTAAGAGACAACCAAAACAAATCCAAACCATTAAATAAAACCAACATTATGACTTAGATAAGGAAAGTTCTTATATGTACAAGTAGACAATAAAAATCACGTAGCTACAGATGGCTCCTTCAAGATTCATTTTGTACCATGAGATATAAATTTTTATGCATAAATAATTAAATACCACATATAACAATGTGTTAACTTGAAGCTACTCACCCATGTAAGCTCTTCCAAAGCTTATACTCCTCTCGTAGCAAAAAAAGCTAACTGCATGTATAGATAGATGAAAAATAAAATGAGTTTAACTTTCATAAAGTTTTCATAAATATTATTTATAATTAATATTTCTCTACCAAACTGCAATATGCATAAGCCATTTTCTGCACCACAATTAAAGATATTAATATTGCACCCAAATAGATTATAGAAATAAAACTAATCAACCTTAATCAGTTTATCCACTTGAAACAAAGCCACCATGGTTATGCTCTTCCTGCAAGGTTGCACCAAATCAAAGCAATCAAATGAACCTTAGCAGAGCTGCAAGTTTAGTTTTGAATGTCATTTTCCATTGAACCTTAGTAGAACTGCAGAAATATTAAAATTATAAGATAACTGACAAAAACAGAGAAAGGTTGTCAGTAATCACTAAAAAACAGGAAAGTCAAAACAAATGAAGCCAGACACAAAATTGACATGATGACTTATTTGGTAATTTTGTGTGGTGTTGTGTTAAAGCAAATAAATCTTCCACCCATCACAACTAGATAAATAATTATAGTTCAAATTTTGGAACATTTAGTAATAATCATCTATCATTTATGGGATGCAATAATCAGCATATAGGTAAGGGATGGCTCTCAGATTCCAGCTCAAGAGGATGGACCAACATAACTGAAGAGTATAAAGTGTATAACAGGCCTTACATGTCTGATAGAAATCAGGTTTTTATAGTTTGATGTCCTTATGAGGCAGCATGCATGACACCCAAATAGCTATCCAGGTCTTTGGGGTCTAGGATTTAACCTTTCAAGGTATGTTAATAAAAGAGAGTATATACAAGAGAAGTGTCAACCAGAAACCCAGTAAATATATCTTGCTGATGGCAACCAACTACTACAGATTTACCTATAACGTATAAGTCCACATCGGGTTTTAAAAAAGGATTTGAAAAGATTTGCAATAGAATAAACATGCCTAAACCTTTTTAACAACTTCAGCTTTATTATTATATACACTAGTGATCCAGGAGGATCTTCAGCCAGCTGCTTTTCCCCGACAACCGACTCAGGAATCAAACAATTTATAACTTACATATATACCAAAAAATTCTTTAGTACCACTGATTTCTTATGCTTTTAAAATTCTTTGTTTCAATGTCAATCAAATGATTCATCATCTCCCTCAACAAGGGACAAGAATCAATTTATAACTTGCATATATACCAGCCTGAATGAAGGCAAGCATCATAGACAAATAACAAGTGCTGCATAGTAGGAAAATCTGGGAGATACAATTAAACTAGGAACAAGAATCATTTCCTACTAAAACATCATAGACAAATAGCAAGTGCTACCTACAAAAACATTCTTTATGTTCATACCTCAAAATAATAACAGCCTTCCATGTCTATACAGGTTGCCAAAAATGCTTAACGGTTGCATACATACAAATTTAAACATCAATGCTTAATGCTTAATGACTGCTACAAACTTCTTATGTATTTAAACATCACGTGGTTCCCACATTGATGAACAAGAACAATTTATAACTTACATGTATACCACAAAATTCTTTATGTACCACTGAATTCTTATGCATTTAAAATTCCCTGTTTCAATGTCAACCAAATGATTCATCATTTCCCTCAACAAGGAAAAAGAATCAGTTTATAACTTGCATATATACCAGTCTGAACGAAGGCAAGCATCATAAGCAAATAGCAAGTGCTGCCTGCTGCATAGTAGGAAAATCTGGGAGATACAATTAAACTAGAAAAAAATCATTTCCTACAAAAACATCATAGACAAATAGCAAGTGCTGCCTACAAAAAGATTCTTTATGTTCATACCTCAAAATAATAGCAGCCTTCCATGTCTATACAAGCTGCCAAAAATGCTTAACAGTTGCATACTTACCAATTTAAACATTAATGCTTAATGCTTAATGGCTGCCACAAACTTCTTGTGTATTTAAACATCACGTGGTTCCCGCATTGAAGAACA
>NEWO01000026.1:2068746-2085415 GCA_003013225.1 Phalaenopsis aphrodite
ATATATATATATATATATATATATATATATATATATATATATATATATATATATATATATATATATATATATATGCATAATACATCATAACCCTCCATTCGTGATGGAGTCCACTACCTTTTCTTAGGGTGGATAAATAAATTATATATAAAAATGATTATTTAAAAAAATAAATAGAGCTCTTAATAAGGAACTAAGTTAAATATTTTTCTTAATATTTATATTTTTTTTCTTAAGTATTAAAAAAAGAGGCATTTACATACATACCACCCATTCTTATGTATTTACATATCTAACACCTAAACTTTATTTTTTTACATTTATATACTCGAATCTTTCATATCATATTCAAAATACCACTATTTTGACATAAAAAAAATGTAATACACATTCACATGCATCGATAAAACGGCATGTACATATGTCTCTGTGCGCGCGCGCTTAAAATTTAATGTGTTGTTGCTAGATACTTAAATACATAGGAATTGATTGCTATGTATGTAAATCAACAAATTGATACCATAAATTATGTAATTTAGGACAAAAAATAAAAATCAATATATGTTTTTAATACCATATGCTCTATAAATAAAGTTTCACAATTATTTATCAAGTACAACTTTTATTAGTCTACCACTAATCATCATGAAAAGGTGCATTACATAAAGTCAAATTAGGTGATGCAAATCCTTGCTTTTGCATTAATTTAAAGACTTAAGTACTTGCATGATTAGCCAGCAAAGTATGGGTCTATTACAGCTAGCATAATTGAGTATTTACATTATGGACCGACCAGACATAAAATATTCAAGTAAAAGAGGTTGTCAACCAAAGCAATTGTTTTATCTAAATACATATTCAAAGTTCTTAGTGGTTATATGAAAAAGTCTAATTTATCCTCATTTAGATTAAATAGCTATAAGGTTTTGTTTTGTTTGACATGATGAATTTTGGGTCCAATTATGTTGAAGTTTGTTTATGGTCATAATTATTTTATTTTGCACATTTATGATATACCTAATGATGGAATTGAAAAATATTCAATAAGGCCGATAAATTTTTTTATTTTGAGTTTACAGTGCGAGACAGTTATTATTTGATTTTGTTACTGTGTCAGTAACTAATGTGAGTGTATTTGTCGAATAAATAAACTATGATGAAGGTATTGAAAAACATGTATTAGTCTACGAGTATTCTGATCAAATAACCACAATCAACCTTCAGTTTTGACTATAAAGAGTTTTAGAATCGAAGACAATATGAGTAATCGTCAACTATTGAATTTGTTATTGCAAATCTACCAATATGAGACTCCTTTTTGACCTATTTTGTCAGTTCACTTTTAAGGATTTTAAGATTTTGGGATCATCTTGAAACCCTATGTTGAGCTTAAGTAGTAGATGTTACTTAACTGAGCTCTTATCTCGGCCATCACATAACATCTTCCATGAGAAGACATATCAAAAAGATCAGAAATAGTTTGATATTAAATGATCGTAGGATCTTTTAAGAGTTTGCCTTCGAAGAAGATAGAATGGGATCAAGCCAAGCCTTACACTTAGTATGAACTCAAGATGACTCTTCTAGGGTCTTCAAATTTTGTCATTTCTTAATCCAATGTTGGCTTTGAATGTTTAAAGGAAGTTAACCTTGAATCATAATGAGAAAGTAAAATAAATGTCAAAACCCGACCTAATATAATATATATATATATATCGTAGTAGTTCATATCAAATCTAGTACGTAACAAATATTTGGAATGAATCTCTTATATCTTTTAAAATACATTACATTTAATTGATAGCTTATCGTTAATGTATAGCCGAAAGCTTTGGGGTCGTCTTCAACTTTAAGGACTAGACAGTTTGGTAAGATCAATTCGATCGATTGACTCAATTAGAGACATATAACCAATACATCGCCAATGGCAATCTACATACAAAATGTCGGCTAGACTGAAGCAGCTCGATCACTCATCAAGAAAGCCCAATTTGCTTAACAAACTAGTTGGCAAAGCTATCCACGAGATCAACCTGACCAAGAAGATCAATTCGCATCATGGCCGAGTTGATCGACAGGGACGTTGCCAAAACTATAAGCCCGAAAATAGATATTTTATAGAAAGTATTTGCCTATATATGACATTATCAGAATACTACTAATTATAATGCCCCTGTTAGAAGACACCGTCATTTTTTTTTCAACCGTCAAATTCGAGCATTATTTATGAATGTCATGATCAAATCATTAAGAATTTGATAAAAATAAAAATATAAATTAGGTTTTTATTTTGAATTTAATTTTTTAGTTTGAATTTAAAAAACAAATAAAAGAGAGTGCTAAAATTTTACATTAATATTATATAAATTAATTAATTAAATTCTATATCATATATATATATCTTAAAATAAATTCAATTAGCAAAAAATTTGGAAACCCTAATTTAATTTTTTTTTGGAAAACTGTTTTTTTTTTGTAGTTTAATCAAAAAAGTTATTTGGGTTCTTGCAGAGTTAATATAATTAAATCACTTAAAACAAGTACTGAGAAATTGCTTACAATAAACAGATGCATGCATCGTGATTTTTTAATTAGCCAATTCATGTCCACATTCATCCGTTGACCTACAAACATACCCCACAATTCTTATATTTACATATCTAACCCTTAAATTCAAATATTTATATGTAAGCCCCTTAAATCTTTGAAATTACGACAAAAATATCATCATCATTATCATTTTAAAAGTGAAGCACACCACACTGAACGCCTTTCCGTCCAAAAGTTTATGACAAAGGGCGGTTATAATTGTTTTTGGGTGTTAGATATATAAATACATAAAAATTATATGGTACATATGAAAAATTTTAATATATATATAGTGAAGGAATGAACTAAAAGTTATTATATGAGCCTCGGTTATCTCTCATGCGCCAAAAATTTGAGTACTACACTCTACACTCGAGGGGAATCGAACCCCAGACCAGAGGGAACTTACAACTGACAAGCAGATACCTGATCAACTGATTTGAATACGCGGCCCCTCATATATATATATAATAATAATAATAATAATAAATTTTGTCCTCTAATAAATTTGAGAGTTGATAATATAAGATATTGACTAATTAAATAAAGGTTGAAGTGGATGGGAAAGATGGCTGGAGAAATCAGTTTGTTGGTATATGCATTGCCGGCTAATAGAGATTAAAAATGTTATTCAATAAACTAAACAATCAAACAATATAATATTCGTTGTTATGAGTAG
Organism: Phalaenopsis aphrodite; assembly: GCA_003013225.1. Lineage (NCBI taxonomy): Eukaryota > Viridiplantae > Streptophyta > Magnoliopsida > Asparagales > Orchidaceae > Phalaenopsis > Phalaenopsis aphrodite. The sequence continues at coordinate 2,072,015 of NEWO01000026.1, forward strand.
AAATATTGAGAGACTGCTTAAAGAATCAGTGGCGGTTGACAATGATGATTGACATTAGTTATGATTGACGATGTTGAGGATGCCTTTGATCGATGATCAGAGATCGAAAATATGATTGATAGGTATTATTTGAGCATGGGATTCTTCCGTACGGGAGAAAATGTCCAACCACCGAAACACCGTTTCATCTGTAATCTGAGCAGATTCATTTCATGCTTCATCTCAATCAATTGAAGCATTTATGAACTTATGACATTGCAAAATACTTTGAGAGTTGAGTGCACAATTTTGAGTTTACATGAGGATTAGACTTGTTGAACCAAGTTGATTTGTATGCTTTGACTATTTTGATCACCGCAAGGATTCATTCTTGATCCAAAATTCAAGAATGATTAAATATTGGAAGATTTTTCATACATACCAATTATTCCTATATATTTACATATCTAGCTCCAATACTTCATTGTGTGTGTGTGTGTGTGTCACCTTATCTTGCATGAAAAAGGTGTATTTAACATCTTCAAAGTTAAATTAGTGATATTTTTTATGTGATATGAATAGTTTTTGGTGGTGTAAATGTTAAAAAAGTTAAGTTTAGGGGTCACATATGTAAATACACAGAATTAAGTTGACTGTGAATTCCACTTTAATGTTATATTTATAAGAAGACAATGAAACATTTTATGTCATATAAATATAATCTTAATTTAAAAATATAATTAAATGTCATGATTTTTTTGACAAGTTTTATACTGACTGTTGAGATTTTCACAATGAAAATAAAAAATATTCAACATTGTATTAATTCAAAAATAAGACTATAATTCAATGTTTTAATAGCAGCGTTCAGTGTAGGAGAATTAAATATTGTACGAAAATCCAACATATATATATATATAGCTAACGAGATAGAGATGACACCAGTGATTTTTTTTGTGGAAAGTTAGAAAGGGAAAAAAGCCATGAGCCTAGCCCAGTTGAACTAACTTCACTATTTAGATGAATGTTACAAAATTTTGGCTACCCTTGACCAACATAAAATAATATTACAAGAAATCGAAAAAATATTGGGGAAATGACAACGTCCCAACTACGATGATGGAAAATCGATGATAGGGGGTATGTGAGAAGGATTTAGATTCATTATCACTTATGGCAGAGGCTGCTAGGCAACAATGATCCAGCAACTGTAGTAGTAATAACCAACCGACAGTGATTTGACAATGGTGATTTGACAATAGTGATGTCCCATGATGGCAGTGGCGACCGAGCAACTGTGATCCAATGATAAGAACGGTGGCAGTCGGGCGATAGTGGTCCGACAATGATGATGCTCTAATGAAGGTGGTATGGTGTGACAGCGTCAGTGGTTGAGATATGATGATCTAATGACAGTGAGGGTGTACCATAATAGTGGGGATGACCATGTGACCATGATTCAACATAATGGTGGCCAAGAGATGATGATGTTGAATAACGTCATCCGAGAGATGATCATCTGACGATGTCGACTGAGTACCAGAATGGTGACAGTTTTCGGGCATCAGTGATTCGCCTTAGCAGTGGTTGAGAGATGATGATCCGACGATGATGGTGGTATTCTGATGATGGCGGCTCGACGGTGACCCAACTATAGTGGTATGAAGGTGTTTCAATATTGTTCGAGTGATGGTGGTCTTATGACAATAACAACCCAATGACAATGGTCCAACATGACGATGATGGTCGTGTAACTGTGGTCTAGTAACGAAGGATTGAGATGGTTGCATGATCGAGTCAGTGGCAGTTGTCTGATTACGGTGGACTAATGGGGGTCATGACAGCTCAACAGCGGTGGTCCAACAATGGTGGCTTGATGCAAACTAAAGTAACCCAATGGTTGGAGAGGCAATAGCTAGATGTTGATCGAATGTCGGCAGTCTGGTGGTGACGATGGTCTAATGGGGCAGCAATGGCTTGAAGTTAGTGGTATGACACAATGATGGTGGCTTGACGTTGGTTGGGTGAAATTGGGGATGGTGGAGGCCGAGCACCGGTGTCTCATGTAGGCAGTGGCCAAGCAACAATGGTCTAATGGTGGCAAGGAATAGGCAGCAGTGACCTAGCTGCTGTGATGTTTGTGTCCGGGCGACAGTGGTCCCTCGACAACAGCGGGTAAACAATGATGGCCCGGTGGCGATGAATGTCTGGCAATTATGGTATGGTAGTGATGCCGACAGCTCAAAATTGATGGTTTGCCTATGGCAGCTACTGCCTAATGACAGTAACATTGACACTGATAGCAATTGGGCTGCGGTGGTCTTACAATGGTAGCAGCCTGATGACAGTGACAGTGGCAAACCAATGGCGTGGCCTTATGGCGGCGGAGCTTGAAGCTCCCTTTATCCATCTCATCTAGGCCTCATTCTCATCGCATGAAGAGCGTGATGGTCTATTTATAGATTTTAGGAGTGACATAGTTAGTAAATATTACATGAATCAATACCATTCCATCGGATGACCTTGAGTGATTCCCTCAATCAAATAATATTTTATGGGCATTTGAGTGCCTTAGTGAAGTTACAATTAAGCAATCTTGGGCTCGTTGGATTTGTCTGATTTTACCATAAGATTGCTGGATTTGAAGATCATTTGATGCCACAAAATATTTCATAAGGTTTCCTATCATGCTTTGAGTGCATGATCTGAGCACACTTGAACTTAGATTAGATCATTTTTTATGTCATCTGATTTGTCTCTACACTTCATTTGAATTAGAGTACATGTAATTCCTGATTTGAATTTTGAAGCTTTTAGTCCAAATGCATGTCAAGATTCGTGTGTGAAAGAGAAAATTTTTTGAGGATATATTAAGAAAATATCATAGCACACATATAGTCACTCATGAAAAATTAAGAGATTGTTTGAGATTTTTTTTTTTTAAAACATATAAATTTGTTCTATTTTTTATGTATATGCAAAACAAGTAGAAAGTTATTTAGGATTTTTTTAAATAAATAAATTTTATTTCAAATTCAAATATAAATAAAATAAACAAATAAAAATAAAAGTGATACCAAAAGCCTCACAATAATTCTTCCATTATATCAATAAATAACATTATTCTATACTATTTTGAAATCTTTCCCTTCTTTTATATAAATAAATTTGAGAAAATGTATCAATTCAACATTTAATGTTCTCCTAATCTTACACAAATTTGACAAGTGATTCCTTTATTTTTTTGTACTTTTTGTAATATAAATAAATAAATATCAATTTATCATTAATTGAATTATGCTCAATTTTTCTTATCATTTAAGGAGGTCAAATATGTCACAAACTCATATTTCACTCTTTTTTTCTTATCATGGAAGCATAATTGCATTCATTGCACTCAAATAATCATGCATTTGAATAAAACAAATGTGAACACCATCACAAAAACTTGAATCAAACTCTTATAAAATGATAGTGTTAATGATATTTTTATGTAATGTTAAAGATTATATATATGTAAATATGAATGTTTAAGTGTTACTATGCAAATACATAATAATTATTTGATTTATATGAAAATGTTCTTAAGTTATTTTAAGTCAAATTTTAAAAATCACATAATATTTGGGATAAGATTTGTTGGGTAATGGTAACATTTTTAATTTTTTATCTTTTTTTTTTGCGATAAAAATTAAATATTGAACTTATATATATATATATACACACACACACTAGTGATCAAAACATTTCACACTCATCGTAAGAAGAAATATTTGTGTATAGAAAGCGTACGTAGAGTTGAGTACATTTTAGGTTATTCGGATGGTATATTTAGGTTACACTTAGGTTACAGGAAAAATTACAAGGAGTATAACTTAAGTGTAATATAATTGTACATTCTGAATTACCTAAAATGTACTCAACTCTGCGTACGTTTTCCTTATGCAAATATTTCTCCATCGCATATTAGAATTCAAATATACCAACAGCTAATACATACCACTCAATATCTCAATTCTTATGTATTTACATATCTAACATTTAAATTTAAATTTTTTACAAACCTACCACTTTACTGATATGAAATGGTTCATTTCACTTTTTTTGAAGTGAAAATTATGGGTGGTAAATATGAAAAGTTAAGTATAGGAGACTTAAATATGTAAATACATGAAGATTTCGTGGTATTTATGTAAATGCTCCAAGTATATATAGACATGCCCGCCATCCTCTCCAGTATTCCCCCTTCTCTCCCAGCTTTTAAAGCTCCAATGCGAGCAATGCACTCTTCAGCTCCTGCTTGGAGCTCTCTCTAACTCTCCCATTTTAGATTTTGATTCAGTAATCCTTCTGGATTTCTCTTGATCGAATTTTATTTTATTTTATTTTATTTTTTTTTTTTTGCTTCTGGTCTCTGTTCCAAATCCGTACTTCTATGAAGAAGTTTCAATTCTTTGTTTTTTTGGTGGAAAGTTTAAGATCGTAGGGCACTTGCATTTGCGCAGTTGGGACGAAGAACAGATATGTAATCCGTATTTTTATCTGAAAATTTGAGTTCTTGAGTGATCGGAGGGAGCATGGAGGAGACATTTGTGCCTTTCAGAGGCATAAAAAATGACCTAAAAGGGAGATTTCTGTGCTACAAGCAGGACTGGACTGGAGGGTTCCGGTCAGGCGTTAGGTATTGTTAGAATTTGTTTCAGATTTTCAGATTTTTCTCTCTTTTAAATTCCATGTCATTATGTTCTATAATCCGAAATTTTATGCTATTTTTCTCAATTTATTTTTCATTTTTCGTTATTGTTGGTAGAATTCTGGCTCCCACAACCTACATCTTCTTTGCTTCAGCAATTCCTGTAATTTCATTTGGAGAGCAACTGGAGAGAAATACTGGTAAAAATATATAAATTTTACTCAAAAGTTTTTCTTCAACTGTAGATTGTAGAAGTTTTACCTCTCTAAATTTAGGTTAAATCTTTTTGCCCTCTTTTATCTGGAACCCTAATTCCTACACTAAACAAATTACATATTCTATTGAATTTTTTTTTTTTTGGGTTTGTGGAAAGTGATTTTTAATTCAATTAAAACTTGGATTATGAACAGATGGTGTGATTACAGCAGTGCAAACCCTAGCATCCACTGCAATTTGTGGGATAATACACTCAATAATTGGAGGTCAGCCATTGCTGGTCCTTGGAGTTGCAGAACCTACAGTCCTCATGTACACATTCATGTTTAATTTTGTGAAAGATAAAGAAGAATTAGGCAGAAAGTTGTTTCTGGCTTGGACTGCATGGTAAGCTTTCACATAAAGATGAACTTTTGGAAATTTACTTACATACCACACAAATCTGATGTATTTACATATCTAACATCTAAACTTTCTGTCTCATAGTCACATCAAAACCTACTTATGAAAAAAGTGTATTTCACTTTAAAAAAGCTAGTAATAGTAGTGTTTTTGATATGTTCTTAATGATTTGAATGTTATGTAAGCAAAAATATTGAAGTTTAGGTGTTAGATAAGTAAATACATAGGAATTGTGTGGTATGTATGCAATATTTTATGTAAATAGTGGCTCTATCAATGATAATTTATATAATTTTATCTTCAACATAATCTATGATTTGTCTTTATTTTTATACTTTCAGGGTGTGTGTGTGGACTTCTTTCCTGTTATTCCTACTGTCTATTCTCGGCGCATGCTCAATTATAAATAGATTTACCAGAGTGGCTGGTGAGCTATTTGGTATGCTGATAGCGATGCTGTTTATGCAACAGGCTATTAAAGTAAGAAGTGAAATCTCGTCTCTTTTTTAAAATTATTTTTAGGGAAATTTACACATGTAGCACACAATTCTTATGTATTTACAAATCTCACACTTGAACTTTTATATTTATAGTTGAATCTAAAAATGTCCGAGAAACACACCCAAGGTACACAATGTTCTGCTAGAACGTACTTAGAGAGAGAGAGAGAGAGAGAGAGAGAGAGAGAGGGCATAATAAAAGAGTCTAGCCTTTCTTCATGGCATGGATCCCCTATTTAGAGAAATAGGTCACAGTTGCTACAAAATTACAAGTCAACCCCCTCATTATATTGTTTGAGGGGCGTCTTTTAGTAATTACAAGAACATTAGAGTATAATAAAGCTGCGAATATATTCGGTTGATGAGAAGTCTGTCGACCGCTTGTTACGCCTTAACTCCATTGGTAAAGAGTCTAGGATTGAGCAACTAGTCGATTATCTTTGGAGTCGATCGTCGTTCTATAGGAAATTATTCGTTGCATTCTTCCAATCGCCTGACCTCAACGCCTTCTCCGTTAGCATCTAATCTCGGTCGTCAATAAAGCGTCCAATTGATCAATCCTCGCTCCAGAACCGTCTCTTTACCTTAAGATTTGCGTTGACATATTTTTCATATACATTTACATACATAACATAACACGTTGGTGCTTTTAACCTATGCATGAAAATGTGTATTTCATTTTTAAAAAATGGTAATAGTGGCATTTTTATGTGATATTAAAGATTTGAGTGGTGTGTAAATATGAAAGTAGGTGTGAGATATGTAAATATATAGAACTTTTGTGCTTTGCTTGTAAATGCCCCTCTTTTTAAGTTCCAGTGCTTGTTACAGCTTTACAGGTGATGTGGTTAGGTTTATTGAATTCAATATTGTCATAACACCGCTTAAATCAGGATTTCTTTATCAAATAGTTCCATTTACCTGTAAGTTATTAAACAATAAAGTTATGATTTAAAGATTAAAAGGTATAAAGAAACTTTTTGCAGCACTCTCTTTGTTATAAAAAGAAAAATGACTACTTGCTGAGGTTGAGTTGCCTTAGATTACAAGTTAATAACTTTGAATTCTGATATTTTGGGTTCAAATTTACATTTATGACTCTCTTGTGAGAAACTTATAAAAGTGATAATTTTTTATTATTTATTATTTTCTTGGGGCATTTACATATATTCCACATAATTCCTATGTATTTACATATCTAATACCAAAACTTTCATATATTTACATACACAACACTCAATTCTATAATATCACATCAAAATTACTACTATCGCCTACTTTTTAGAAGTAAAATAAATCTTTTCAGGCATGAGCTTACGACATTAAGTTGTTATAAATGTAAAAGTTAAAAGTTTAGGTGTTAGAGTGTACATACGTAAGAATTTTGTGGTATGTATGTAAACTTCCCTTTTTTTTTCTGTCAAGTGCCCACATGAGTAGTTATGTTTCAAAGTATGTATTATCATAATTTTCTTACTGATTTTTCTAGTCCCCTCATTTTGAATTGATTGGAATGCGATAAACAAAGCATACATTTATTTTTTCAATATCTTAAGCTGGTATAAGTTTATGACACTTCTAAGGGACTTGATAAAAATCATGAACTTACTTGAGATTTAGGGCTTGTTTGGGATCATTTGTTTTTTTGTTTTTTTGTTTTTTGTTTTTTGTTTTGTTTTTATTAAGAAAATGTTTATTTAGTGCACTTTTTCATGTTTGTTTTCAAAAACAAATTAGCTTATTTTTATAAACATTCCAAATGTATAAAAATTATTGAGTATTTTTAAAAATAATTATTATAATATATCAAACATGTATTTCAAATAAAAATATAAATAAAATAAAACAAAAAATAAAAGCGATCCCAAATAGCTCCAAACTTATTCAGACTATAAGCATCAAATATGTTATGAAAAATTAGCCACTTCATTGGAATTCATGATGAAATGATTGAAACCATGATCAAAATACATTGAAGATTCGGTGTACATATCTTATAGGGGCTCGTGGATGAGTTCCGTATACCCAAAAGGGAAGATCAAAAGGCGCTAGAATTTATTCCATCTTGGAGATTTAGCAATGGAATGTTTGCTCTTGTTCTATCATTTGGCCTTGTAATTACTGCATTGAGAAGTAGAAAGGCGAGATCTTGGAGATATGGTTGCGGTATGTCTTCATAATAAAAATTATAAATTTAACAATTTAAAGTACTTCAATGCAAATTTTGAATGCATATATTGGTGTGTCTTTCCTTTAACAATCATCTTTTGTTAGTTGTTTAAAGCTAAGATGAATAAATTGTTACTGCAGGCTGGTTGAGAGGTTTCATTGCGGACTATGGGGTGCCTTTAATGATTTTGGTATGGACTGCGGTTTCTTATATACCTTCTAGTAGTGTTCCTAAAGGAATACCACGACGCCTTTTCAGCCCAAATCCTTGGTCTCCTGGTGCTTATGAAAATTGGACTGTTATTAAGGTATGACTCTTATCATTTAGAAACTGCAAAGCTGCTTTTCTGTGATAAGACGTGTCCTTGGAACTTTTGCAGGAAGACTAGTTTGGCACTTTTATAAACTGGGACTAAAACGATCCCATGTAAATAGACAGCGGACTATTTTTACACTTTGTTCTTTCATTAACGCTTTCCTAAGACTAAAAATTAACACTCTTCAATCAAACAGGAAATGACACATATGCCGGTGCTCTATATACTTGGGGCATTTATACCAGCTACCATGATAGCCGTTCTTTATTATTTTGATCACAGTGTGGCATCTCAGCTTGCACAGCAAAAAGAATTCAATTTGCGAAAGCCTCCCTCGTTTCACTATGATTTACTTCTTCTGGGTTTTTTGGTACATTCCTAATTCCTCTTCCTTCCCTTATTTCTCTTAAAGCTTTTACAAACCACTTTAATCAAACTAAGTTAGGGGTATTTCATACATACCACATAATTCTTATGTATTTGCTTATCTAATAACTAAACTTTCATATTTACTGACACAACACTCAAATTTTTAATATCACATCAAAAATATTGCTTTTACTTGACTTTTAAAAATGAATACACCTTTTCATGCTTAGATTTATGGCACCAAATAAAAGTTTAGCTGTTGAATATTTAAATACATAAGAATTGTGTGGCATGTATGTAAAATTTCTATAAGTTGACAATCACTAATTTCAAAAGTTCACTTTAATTTTGCAGACTTTACTTTGTGGCCTTCTTGGCATACCCCCCTCAAATGGCGTTATCCCCCAATCTCCCATGCATACAAAGAGTTTAGCTACTCTCAAGCATCAAGTAAGCTACTCAAGATCCTCGAATATGTTATCCAAATAAGATCATATAGCTTCCGTGCCTGGGTTGTCAATTCGGTTTCACATGTGTACGGGTCCGACCCAAAATTAAGCCGACCCAAAACTGTTTCACCTTAACACAAACTGAATGTCAAATGGGTTGAAAAGTCCAAACCAAACTACGACTCACCTTCAATCTGCTTACCTGAACCCGGCCCATAAAACCAGCTTAAAATAAGACAACCGTTATTCGGGTTAGATTTTGGTCGATATTGAGTCAATCTTGGGTCAATTTTGGGTTGGCAAATCAATTATGAGTCAATTTCAGGTTAGTGGATAAGTTTCAGGTCAACTTTGGGCTGGTGAGTCAACCTGAACCCGACCCAGAAAACTAAATGGGTTAGAAGACCCAAAAATTATTTGGGTCAACACAAATTCGGATTTTTTAAGCAGAGTTCGGTGAGGTCAATTTTTGACACCCCTAGGTGATTTATAGTATCTTGAATTTGTATTAACATTCGTTCCGTCTTCAGCTGCTTCGAAACCAATTAGTAGCAAGTGCGCGACGAAGCATGAACAAGAATTCAAGCTTAAGCCAATTATATGGTAACATGGAAGAAGTATTTCAGCAAATGCAGACCCCTCTGATCTACCAGCAGCAATCCGTTCGGGTATTCTTATTTGTGTTTGTTTACATTCATCCAAAATGTTGAGAGAACTCATTTTTCGCTCGAGTTAAAAACCATCTGTGCAGGGATTGAAAGAACTAAAGGAATCTACCATCCAAATGGCTTCGAGAATGGGAAGCATCGATGCTCCAGTGGACGAGACGGTGTTCGACATCGATAAAGAGATCGATGATCTATTGCCTGTCGAAGTTAAAGAGCAGCGACTCAGCAACTTGTTGCAGTCTTCCATGGTGGGTTGCTGTCTGGCTGCAATGCCAATTCTGAGAAAGATTCCGACTTCCGTGCTTTGGGGTTATTTTGCTTTCATGGCTATAGAGAGCCTGCCTGGAAACCAATTCTGGGAGAGGATTCTCCTACTCTTTACTGCACCAAGCAGAAGATACAAGTAAATCTTTCTCACCTTTCTTTTCACAAGTAGAATTTAGCCTGTGCCTCGAATAAAGTACTTAAAAAAAGTTTGCTTTTACATTTATACCAACAAAGTATTTTATTTCACGTCAAAAATATCACTTTTTTAACTTTGAATTGATGAATTGCACCTTTTCATGCACAAGTAAGGTGGTATGTGCGTGAAGTTTTGGTGTTAGAAATGTAAATAAGTACTTTAAAAAGTTTGCTTTTTTTCATTGTTAACACCCAAAATCTTTTAAATCATATCCAAAAGAACTACCTTTTTAATTTTAAAAACTGAAATGCACCTATGCGTAAGTAAGGTGGTATGCATGTAAAAAGTGAAGTTTAGGTGTTTGATATGTAAATACATAGGATTTGAGCTTACCCAAAAAAAAAGAAAAAACCTTTGTTTGCAGAGTGCTTGAAGATTACCATGCATCTTTTGTGGAAACAGTTCCCTTCAAGACAATAGCTTTCTTCACATTCTTCCAGACTGCTTATCTGCTTGTATGCTTCGGCATTACTTGGATTCCTATTGCTGGTGTTCTTTTTCCACTCATGATCATGCTTTTAGTTCCTGCGAGACAATATCTTCTTCCTAAGCTCTTCAAAGGGGCTCACCTTACAGACTTGGATGCAGCGGAATACGAGGAGTCTCCGGCGCTTCAATTCGGTTTAGAAATGGTTAGTTTAGTGCTTTAATCCATAGCATTTGACCTTAGAGTATTCGAATGCGGGTTAAGTGTAGTTGAAGTTGATCTCTAGTTGTTAATATCCTTTTGAGAAATGTGTCAAAATAGTCTCCTGACTCTTTTGAAAAGGACATTTTAATCCCAAAGTCTATAAAAATTTCAATTTAGTCCTTATACTCTTTTAATATGAGCCGAAATAAACCCCATGGAGAAATATTTCAACCCAATTTAAAGAGTGTAAGGACAATTTTGGCAATTTTGTAAACTCTGGGACTAAAATGACTCCATATAAACGATCAGGGATCTATTTTGGCACCGTCGTCGTATCCTTTTATATAGAACTTCATTGAACTTGTGATTAGGCACTGAATAAGTAGAAAATGCATAATTTTACTGATTTTAAGATGAGCGCACGAGAAAGACTCAAACTTTCAGCTTCTATTGTAAGAACCAGGAAGCATCGCATTTGATGATGATGATGAAGATGAGTAACTACGAAAGTGGCTCTTTGAACTTAGAAATTCAAATTATTATGATGTGCTTTTCCTTATTATTTCATTAATGAGCTTAGTTTGCTTCTATTTTTAGAATTTGGCAAGATCTTGAATTATAATGTATAGGTGTTCTTTTTTTTTATTTTTTATTTTTATAACTCACGCGCACACCCATATGTGTTAGTCCTTAAACTCAGGCCCAGTCAAGTGCTAAAATTGTCCCGTCTATTTATATTAGGCCATTTTAGTCCCCAAGTCTATAAATGTGTCAAATTAGTCCTCAAATTATTTTAACATCGGCTAAAATAATCCCAATTGAAGACTATTTTAGCCCTCATTAAAAGGATATTAGGACTAAATTCACGCTTTTATAAACTCTGAGACTAAAATAGCCTCTTGATAGAGTCAGCATAACATTTTGACACTTATTTCTTGCTAAAAATCTCGTTTTTTCTGGAGCAGGAGATTAAAGGAGCCGCGAGGCCGTCTTTTTCTCAAAGTGGGGAGATTCTTGACGAGATGGTCACGAGAAGTCGTGGCGAGATTAAGCACATAAACAGTCCTAAACCAAATAGCTCCACAGCAACACCAGCCAGCGATCGCAGAGGTTTGTACAGTCCTACACTCTCAGATAGAGCATTCAGTCCTCGCATAAGTGAACTAAAACAAGAAGAGAGTCCCAGGCTCGGTAAAAGAGTGTTATTTAGTCCACAAACAGGAGATTCAACTAAACATTCAAGGTTGGGGGAGGGAAGTAGGGAGTCAACTTCCAATTCATAACAATAAAAAGGAAAATTTTCATACATACCACCTAATTCCTATGTATTTATATATCAAAAACTTAAATTTTAATTTTTACATATATGCCGCCTTACGTATGCATGAAAATGGGTATTTAACATTTTAAAAGTCAAAATACTGGTTTTTTTTTATGTGATAGGAAGGATTTGGGTGGTATAAATGTAAAAAATAAAATAAAATTTAGGTGTGAGACATGGAAATACATTAGAATCGTGAGCTGTGTATGTAAATGCCCCTAAATTTATGGCTCAAAATATATGGTGTTCATATATAACTAGTTCTGAATACCATGTAGTCTCTCTCTATACCATGCGTGTAAAATGTGTATTGTCTACCTTTCTTTATTACTCTCTCTCTCTCTCTCTCTCTCTCTCTACCAACTGCACTCCAAAATTTTTGCAATTTGCTCCTCTTTTGGTCTCTTATTTATGAATTTAGGTGAAAATGGAATGCTACAAAATATAAATAATGAGTAAAACATGTAAAATTATATAGATAAATTTTAATTATGTTTGATGTAACAATGTATAAGCCTTTGCTAGCTTATAGCTGTCCAGCTACTTGGAACTATTCTCAATGAGTTTTAAGCCAAGGATGAATTGGCTTTAGAGAGTTCTCTTTGGTGAGTTCATTTTGAGTGGAGGTTAAGTTCAGGTGATTTGATAAGATAGTTTCATTTGAAGATTTTAAGGTTTTTTGGTGAATTGATCCAATATTGGCTGTTAGAAGATTGACTATGATTGATTTCTTCCATTTTTTTTTTGTTTTTGGGAGTTGGGGGCATTTACATGCATACCATAATTCTCATGTATTTGCGTATTTAGCGCCTTATTTTTGTTATATTTACGTGTATAACATTCAAATCTTTAATAGCATAAAAAATAGTATTTTTTTCTTACTTTTTTAAAAGTATAACACACATTTTCATTCATAAGTTTATCATATTAAAGTGTTATAAATGTAACTATATAAGAATTAGGTGGTTATGTATCTAAATTACTATTTATATCTATTGAACACACATCAATCATTTAAATGCTTACAAAATTTTCCAAAGGGTTCATTTGAAAGGCTTGTATGTATTCTTATGCATCTATGTTGCATGGATATAGACCACCCCTTCTTAAAAATATAGGACATAAACATGCATTAGGCACACTATTATAATATATATATATATATATATATATATATATATATATATATATATATATATATATATATATATATATATATATATA
>NEWO01000026.1:2085832-2102814 GCA_003013225.1 Phalaenopsis aphrodite
CACATGTGTTTAAGTAATGTCGGTGTTCAATACATGTGTGAAGATGAAAAGATTCAACCGCCTCGAGCTTAACCATGTTTTAAGAACAAAAAATAAGTCTTTTACCAATAGGTCCTACAAAATTACAAAAAGAAGATAAATCAAATCCCCAAATATGAGGGAAATTAAAAAATAATAATAATAAATAAATAGCTTTCTAGAGCTAACAAAAATAATAAGAATATGATCAAGTAAAGGAGAATTACACTCATTCTATTTGTTGATGTACGGCAATCAAAGAACTGAAAATTAAATAAAGACAGCAACAACAAAGCCTTAATTCCACTACGTGGGGTCGACTACTTGAATCCTTTTACTCCATTGTGTCCTATTTAGTGTAATGTTTTCATTTAGTTCTAATAAATTAAGATCATTTTTTACACAATAAGCCCAAGTCTTCCTAGTTCTACCTCTGCCTTTCTTAACATTAAGTCGAATAATCAGATCATCAGATGGTCGATGTTTAATGTGACCAAATCATCTAAGATAACTTTTTCTAATTTTGTCTGTCAACCCTATCACAGATAAATTCATTTCGCATTTTGTCTCTAAGTGTAAAGCCACTCATCCACCTAATCATTCTCATCTTGGCAGCACTTAACTTAGTATTATGCTTCTCTGTTAAAGGACAAAATTCAGCGTCATGGAGCATTGCAGGTTTCACCATCGCCTTATAAAATTTTCCTTTCAGTCTAAGCGGTAATTTTCTATCACACAAAAGGCCCGAAACATTCCTTCACTGCAACCAACCAAACTTAATTCTACTATTAACATCCCCATCTATATCACCATCGCTTTGAACAACAGACCCAAGATATCTAAATCGATCACACCTTTTAATAATTTGATCGCCCAAAGTTAGACTTCTGTCACTAGAGCTACTACTACTACTAAAAGTACATTCCATGTATTCAGTTTTAGTTCTACTCAAATGAAGGCCTTTAGATTCCAATGCGTACTTCCATTATTCAAGTTTTTCTTGGGCTTTTTCTCTCGTCTTATCCACGAGAAGGATATCATCCACAAAAAAACATACACCAAGGTACATCCTCCTCTAAATGTACAGTAAGACCATCCATAACTAAAGAAAAAAATTATGGGCTTAAAGCCAATCCCTGATGCAATCCAACAAAAATAGGAAAATATTTGGTCAATCCTCCCTTAGTTCGAACACAAATAACAGCTATACTATACATATATTTAATAACTTGAATATAAGTTATATCAACACATTTCTTCTCAAGAACTCTACAAAGTATATCTCTTGGAACCTTATCGTAAACTTTTTCTAAATCAATAAAAATCAAATTTGGATTCTACTTGTTATCTCTGAAATTCTCCATCAAACCTCTCAGTAAATGTATAACTTCCATAGTAGACCTGCCCAACATAAATCCAAATTGATTATGAAAAATCTTTGTAATACATCTTAATTTATGTTCAGTTACCCTCCCCCCTAACTTTAAAGCATGACACATCAACTTAATTCTTCTATAATTCGCACACTCTTGTTCATCCCTTCTATTCTTAAAAATAGGACCAAAATGCTCTTCCTCCACTCCTTCCACTCCTCGGCCATCTTTTTAGTCATTTTTTAAATTAAATAAAACATTAATATATATAATATTTTTTATTTAATTTAAAATTAGTGATAGTTAAGTGATAAATTTATAAATAACAAACCATGATTTACACAGCATTGTGAGGTACATTTCTTCTAATTTTTATGTATTTATTGCACCAAAGAACGTCGTCATTGCTTTCATTCATGTTACTTCTATAAAGTTTTAACAATTAGTAAATGAAAAAAAAAAGAAGGAAATTTTGCTTGCATACCACTAAATTATATGTAATTACATATCTAACACCTAAATTTCATACCAATATACCATTTTATTATGTATGAAAATGAATATTTCGCTTATCCAAAATTAAAATAATAGTACTTTCGATGTCGTTGAATCTAAATTTATTCGTGAACCACACATGCCGATTAAAGCGAAAGACACGAGAGATAGAAAAAGAGTACACATTAATGAACATTAATTTGACGGAAGTGTGTAATTTTTTATTCACAGAATTAGTTGGGGGTACAATACGTGAAATTATATTTATGCCCTTATTTTAGAGGGCACTATGCCGGGTATTAAAGATATTTTACAGAAACAATATGAGAGGTTTTGGTGGAATGAATTTAAGAAATCAAAAAATAAGGCCAAAACTAACTGAATTCAAGTTAAATTTACCTCCAATCATAACAAGCAATTATTTCATCAAAACACAGATATTCAAAAGAGCTGGAGATAAAGAGAAAAGGCAGATACGTAAAACCTCTATAAATAAACAATTAGTTCATCAAAACCAGGAAATCATTTGGAGCTGGAGAACTTGCGGCCTGTCAACCTTTCAGACTCATGAAGAATATGGTTGATGAGACCTCTGGCAGCACTATTAAATTTTAAAAGGAGAATGATATCAGATTTGTGAAAATTGCAGATTTTATATAAAAACATAGCAAGATTTACATCAATCTTTAAAAGTTAACATTGATGGTACTTTTGATTTGTGTTATGAATATAAAAATCAAAAGTTTAGGCATTTGAAAAGTAAATGTGTATGAATTGTGTGGTCATGTATCTAAAAGCCTCAAGAACATAAAAGGAATTTACAAAAAAAATGGTGAAAGAAAATTACTCATCCTTTAGTTTCTGGATCTTCACTGGATCAGTTTCATGCATGTTTTTCTTGAACTGCTGCCTCACCATATCAACAACAAGCTTCGTATTGTGTTGCTGTGGAAATTATACTAAATATTTACATTTTGGCACTTGAAATATCTAAAATTTAAAAAGTAGGCCTAAATGCTTATATACAACTAGAGCTCATTGACAATAAACTGTTTGAATGTGCAAGTTTTTTAAACAATGGATATAATTGCCATTTAAGAAAAAGAAGAATGCTGCTTCATTAAAAACTATAAAATTAAAAACAAAAAAAAAAGAAAAACACTAAGAAAAGTAATAATTCATAGTAATGTTTTTTATTTAATAGAAAAAAATTTGAAGCCGGGTTTTCTGAATAATCAGGATGGTTTAAGAGTCATTGAATTCGTTTTAGACCAATAATTCTGAGAGATTATGTTCATAAAAACACAAAGAAGATTTGCATATATGCCACTCAATTCCTATTTATTTACATATCCAACACCTAAGGTTCGATTTTTACATACATATCACATTATCTATGCATGAAAAGGTGAATTTCAATTTTTTAAGTTAAAATGGTGATATTTTTTATGTGATATGAAAGATTTGGGCGGCATAAATGTAAAAAGTATAATAATTAGTATAGGCGGCCAATATTTTTTCCCATTTAATAGGTCCATGAAAACAAAGATTTATAATTTTGTCAATTTCATTGAAGGAACACTTGGCGCATAATTCATAAGAAATGTAATTAAAACCATTGGAGGAAGATATTTTTTCTAAGTAAAAAAATATCTATTTTGCAAACTCAAAATTATAAAACTTACACAATCATAAATCTCTAGCACACTCTCACTTTAATAAAAATCTCTTCTAGCAAACCAAATTTATAAAGCAAGATCCTTGAAAATTTTGCATAATGTGATCATTAATAAGCAACAATGCTCCCAGATATTCATAAAACTTGTTTTTCATTTTTTTTTTATCCCTCAACAATCAAAATCAAGCTTTTCTCATCCAAAACACAAAAAATAAAGGATTGTGCATAAAATCCATTGTAATGGAAGATGCAAAAAAGCTAAAATTAAGATTACAGGCTCCAAATTGTGTTTTTTTCTTAATGTATCTGACAAGAATCCAAATAACTTGGTATAAATTAGATGAAGGAAAAATAATTACCTGGTGACCAACATAGTAAGCTCTTCTTAAGCACTCGCGGTATAACTGCCAATCAAAAAATGCTAGTTTTGGATTAGAATGAAAATTCAAAAAGAATTTCAGCAAATAAAACAAACCAGATTTGTTTTGAAGTAAAAAAAAAATTAAAAAAATACATACTCTGATCACATTGTCAGCAAGCTCAGGTGGCAAAGCTGACTGAATTGAAGGCATCTCTTTTTCTTCTACCTCAGATAACACCAAGCACAAAACTCAATTACCTATCATTGTTCAAGAACATCGGTACAGTACACTCATATAAACAAAGGAAAATTTACATACATACGCACTCAATTCATATGTATTTACATATTTAAAACAAAAACTTCAATTTTAGCAAACATGCCACCTTTCCTATGCATGAAAATATGCATTTCATTTTTTTAAAGTTAAAATGGTGGTATTTTTTATGTGATATGAAAATTCTGGGTGGTATAAATGTAAAAAAAAAAATAGAGGTTAGGTGTTAGATATGTAAATACATAGGAATTGGGTTGTATGTATGTAAATGCACCATAAGCAAAATATGAACGTACAAAGATTCCAGAAAGAATTAAGAATTTCCTACAAACAAATAAGAACTCATCAAGAATTCCAAACAAAATGATTTTAACTTGAGCCACATAATAAGGAAATTATAGGAACCAAAACTTCCTAGATAATTTTTCTTTATTGCTGCCTAAAAATTATAATTAAGATTTCATTGGAAACTCGGCCGAATGATCAGCAAGTAGGAGTGATCATACTCATAGAAGTAAATTTGGCTAAAAGGAGGACAATCTCAATAAATGAATGCAACAAAAAGGGCTGAACTTCTTTGGAATCAATTTTATTTTTTATTTTTTCTTTTATTTTTAAAAACATGTTGTTTAGTATATTTTTTACATGTTCTTATTTTTTGTTTCTAAAAATAAATTAATATTTTTTGAAAACACTCAAAATGACTCTTAAGTGTTTTATCTTTATAAAAATAATCATATCTTATTTAAATATGTCAACAAAATAAAATAAAAAAACAGAATCTAAAAGACAAAAGTGATCCCAAATTGCCCCCAAGGCCCTGTATGGGTTCACTTTTATTTTTTTTTATTTTTTATGTTTTGATTTGAACTAAATCATGTTTGGTTGTAACAGTTGTTTTCAAAAACACTCTAAAAATATTCTAGATGTTTAGAATGTTTTTAAAAATTAGGTGATTTATTTCTAAAAACAAAAATAAAAACATACAACAATTATACTAACCAAACATGATTTCAAAAGTAAAAATAATAACAAAAAAATAAAAATAAAAATAAAAATGATATCAAATAGGCCCTAATATTATAAATATTTTTTTCGCATTGAAGCAAGTAATTGTGCAATCACATGTAGTACTATGTGCAGGCAAGGGGATGTCATTTTAGAGCATTTTAGGTTCAAATTTATTTAGATATCATTGCTATCACCATAACATTGTTATTAACAATGCTATCCAGATAACAGTGTGATATTTCCAATGCAATGTTCTTAGTTCTCATCTTATTTAAAGAATGCAATACTATGTAGAATGATTAATAGTAATTCAGACCTTTCTTTTCTTTTCTTTTTCTTTTTATCCATCAAGATTAAAGGTAATCTAAATAACATTCAAATTTGCTGCTATTTGGGTTTTCTACCTCTTGCCTGCTAGGGTTATTGAGATTTTGTTGATACAAGAGATACTAACAAATCAAGCATCTTTTATTATAAGATAACAAAACATAACATCAATAAATGAATAAATAATAAAAACACTGAAACAAAGAGCCTCCTAATGTTTTGTCAAATTCAAATAGGTTAGTAGGCCAATTACCCTTCTATAGGGAGGATGCCAAATTCAACATCATTCCAAATTCAGAAGATTAAATAAATTTTAGAAGGGATGGTGCTTATACGTACTAGGGTGCAATGGAGAGTGAAAAAAAAGGGGCATTTACATGCATACCACTCAATTCCTATGTATTCAACACCTAAACTTTACTATTTACATTCATAGCACCCAAATATTTAGTATCACATAAAAAATAACACTTTTTAAAATTTTAAAATATGAAATAAATTCTTTCATGCATTAACAAGATGGTATACATTTAAAAATTGAAATTTAGGTGTTAGATATATAAATACAAAAGAGTTGTGTGGTATACATGTAAATCTTACCAAAAAAAAATCTTTAAGCAAAGCTTCTTGAACTGGGTAAAACACAATTATTATGGTTTTGATTCATCCACTATCTCACATAAACCGCTAAAAGCTTGTCCTTAGCATTCTCTCAACAAAACATGCTTTTTTAATTAAGAAGAAATTCAATGACCCCAATAACCCATACTTTTTGGCTAATTTAGGAAAGACCCCTCCATTTGTAATTTTTCATGCTGAAGAAGTACAATGCTCAGTTAATTCTCTGGGTTAAGGAAGAACTATTGTATGATACTTCTGAAATTCCTTATTACTCATCATTACCAAGAACATAAAATTAACAAAATTATGTAAGAAATTACATAATGAGGAGAATCGATGTTATCTATAATTCCAATCTAAAATATGTTAGGATAGGATGCTCTACATATTTCTTCCATGTAGAAATAGATACTTGAAATTATGTTTGAAAACTAAAATAAAAATCACTACACTATATTTCATTAGCAGAATTAATCATACAATTCTTAATCAATATATTTAGGTACTAATTATCCTAATCAAACAATCTTATTGAGCAAAATAAGCTAAATTATTATTATTATCACTATCTAATTAATAATAATAGGCAACTAGTTTCTAGTTAACTAAATAACTAATTACTCATTAAATTTTAGTCAATTGTCTAAGTATATTAGCTTTAAATATCCATAATCAAACACGATTAGAACCAAAATGGTTTTAATTGAGATTTCAAGTTACTTCAAACAAGAGTTTACCTAGTCAGAATTAGATTGGCCTCATCGGTCAAAAAGAATGGAGTAAAAGGCTACTCAGCCAAATAACTAGACTTTGTTCAATTTACATGAATTCAACCAAAATTTGAAAAAATTAAATGCATTATCCATATAACTAGAAAATTACAAACAAGTTAGATTTTGTTCATTTTACAGTACATAATTATTAAACCTTATCATATAATTTAACCGGTAGCTAAAATTTAACATTTCCAATAGCATTCTGACTGAACCTAAATCTATTCATAGTAATACCATACATGGATCGCGTTAATATAGAATAGTCTCAAGGTACATTGTATGAGGGTAAATAAGTAATTTTACCACTCTAGAATCTTCCTTTTTCCTCAATTATTCAAATTACAGTACTGAGAAAAGGGTGCGGGTAATAGATGCGAATGTTCAAGATCACCTTCCCAATATCTCTCTCTCGGTAATCTCTTTTCTCTATTCCTCAAACTACTGAAGTTCTCATGGTATAAGAGCATCGAGCTCAAGATCATTCGAACTCCCTCCTCCAGCACTTGAGATCGACAAAGCCTGTGGATCCAGTTTGGGAATTAGTATTGATCACCAAATTTCAGAAAGCAAAAGTCTGATGCTAATGGAACAGATTCCGGTTACCTCTATTCCCAATCCCTAAAAATCCTTATAGGTAACCTCAAACATCTTACCCAAAACTCTCTATCCACAGAAAACTACCTTATAGAAGGCACAAGTCCTCAAAGTTTTCACGGCAAATGGGTTCCTAATGGAACCACTCCATGTCCTTCTAAATCTTTTGGCAATTTACTGGCCTTGAACCCACATTATACCTCCTGGATCCTTGTAGATCAAAACCTAATGGCAGCCATGTACTCCATAATCTCACCATCCATCATCCCCTATGTTTTGCGTCTCTCCACCACAATTGAAATCTGGCACACCATTGCAAAACATTTTCCGCCCATGAATCGTTCGAGACTGAATCAATTAAAGAATGAACTTCACAACCTCTCGATGCATAAGCAGACAATGACACAATATCTATCCAAGGTCAAAACAATATTCGACAACATCCCTACAGCGAGTGGACATTTGGATCAAGAAGACATTATACTCTATACAATTCACAGTTTCCCAGCATCATATCAAAGCTTCCGACGGCTAATTGCACCCAACTGCATCCTATAGACATGGATGAGTTCTACTCTCTTTTTTGCAGTGAGGAGATTAACATAGCTAGTTATAATCAGAGAATTGAGCAGCCCACTAATGCGCAAGCCGCACTCCAAGCTACTCGGAATCAACCTCCTCAACTTGAGGTCGTGGTCAAGCACAACGCAATGCCCGTTTCAAGGGTGCGCAAAGCACACCTCAACTCCAGGTTATATGCCAAATCTATAACAAACTTGTACACTCGTCAGCTACTTGCTGGCACGGGTAATGGATAGCTGCTTTACAAATCTATAATAATCTCGAGTGTATACCTCCCAAACCGGCATTACAAACAACTACTTTCAATTGGGTAATGGACTCCAGCGCTACAACTCACCTTAAATCAGATTTTCATCATCTCCAGATAGCTGCTCCTGCAACCAAGGTAGAATATGTCACGATGGGCAGTGAGCAACCTGTTCCAATCACACATACTGGTGTTGGCATATTCTCAACTCCTCACCGTAAGCTACTTTTACCCCAAATTTATCATGTTTTTCTCTTTCTTACAACCTATTATCTGTTCACAAACTGATTCATGATAACATCTCCATCCTCTTTGACATGACTGACTTTACCATCTTTGATCCAAACATGAAGCATCGTTTACTCTGGGGCACCAGCTATGATGGTTTGTACCTACTTAATCCCTCTCCACATCAAATCCGAACACTAGCTACTTCCACACAACCTTCGAATCTTTGGCATAAACGTTTCGGACATCCACATTCCGATGTACTCAAGCTTCTATCTAAGCATACACCAAGTTTAGGCATACAAACACCAACTTCTACATGTAATAGTAGCAGTTGCAACAAAATTCATAGAGATTCTTTTCCCTTTTCTACTTTACATACATATGCACCTCTACATTAAATACACTCTGATGTATGTGGTCTAGCCCCTATCTTATCTAATCAAGAATATTACTTGCTTTTCATTGATGATTTCTTACACTTTTCTTGGGTGTGTCTTATGATAACCAAAGATGAGACCACTCAAAAATGCATCCAATTTCTTTAAAATGATTCACATCCAATTTAATACTGTTGTGTGTATATTCTGATCTAACGGAGGAAGGGTTCCCGACTCCATAATTTTCTCCACCACGGAATCCACCAAAATTTTTCATGCCCTCACACCCCCGAATAAAACGGTGTTGCAGAACGCAAACATTGCCACATTATTGAAACCAAACGCACCCTATTTCAAGATGCCTTTCTACCTCTCTAATTTTGGGTGGACACCGTACTACAGCTATGTATCTTATTAACCGCATGCCATCCAAAAATACTAATCACAAATCACCCTACGAGTTTCTCCATAACCACAAACCCACCTACTCCAATCTCAAAGTATTTGGACGACAATGTTATCCATGGTTGCGGCAGCACTCCAATCACAAACTAGCACTTCACTCTAAACCATGTTTCTTCCTTGGGTATTCTCCTTATCATAAGGGCTTTAAATGCTACCAACCCACTTCCGATCAACTCTTCATCTTTCAACACGTCTTTGATAAAATTGTTTTCCCATACCAATCATCCTCTCCTTTACCTACATCCATCCTAAACTCCATTTCCTCAACTACACCTCTACTTATTGTTCCCCCATCGCTATGTGCATCCTCCCCTCTATCACCTACCAACACCTCGGTTACCACACCTTCAGCCATCTCACTTGTACTCCTTACCCAACCCATCACAAACTTAGCTCCCACGGCTACAGCTTCTGATCCCATTCCCACGCCGCTAACCTCCCATCAACTTCACCACTCCATGCTAACTAGAAGTAAAACGGGCAAACTCAAACATATTACTAAACTTAACCTCCTCCACCAATTACACAAACCTCCCGATCCTACTTCATACATGCAAGCCGCCAAGCATGCCCACCGGAGACCCGCCATGAATGAGGAATTCTTCGCTTTACAGGCCCAAGGAATGTGGATACTTGTTCCACCACCAGTGAACCAACCAATTCTTGGGCGTTGTTGGACTTATTGTATCGACTATCACTCCAATGACACTGTCGCAAAGTACAAAGCCCGCCTAGTCACACAAGACTATAATTAAGAACATTAAGTTAATTACCATGAGACATTCAGCCCGGTGGCTAAAATGACTAACCGTCGTGTATTCCTAACTATAGTGTTCACTAGGAACTGGCTACTATTGCTATTTGACATTTCCAATGCTTCCCTCCATGGTAAGCTACTTGAGACGATCTATATGAAGCAACCACAACCACACAAGTACATTGACTCTCAATATCCTCATCATGACTGCTTACTCAAAAAGATGTTATATGGCCTAAAACAATCACAGCGGTAATGATTCGCCACTATTTCAAAAAATTTTATTGAAGCTGGCTTATCCATAAGCAAGACCGATCCCTATATAATTATCTCACTCAAACCTGGACTCAAGACCATCATCCTCTTCTATGTTGACAACATCCTAATTACAGAGGACAGCATGGCTGAAATTCAATACTTCACGACCCGTTTTAGCTCGAAATTCCAATTTAAAAAACTTGGCCCTGTCTCAATGTTTCTCGGGAATGATGTTACCCGAAAAGATAACTACTATTTCTAGATCAGCATAAATATCTCACTCAGATTCTCCTCCAAAACAAAAAGTTGGGATGTAAACCAACCTCTACTCCGTTACCAATCAAAAGAGACACCTCTCCTCCCACCTCACAACCTATGGAGAATCTACAAAATTAAGAGAAACGACGGGCCCCCGCCAGTACTTAACAATCACAAGATCGAACATCTCTTTCATGGTGAATCGCCTATGCCAACACATGCATAACCCAACAACCTATCACGTCCAGCTCTTAAAACGAGTCTTGCGATATCTTCAGGGCACAACCGACTATGAAATTAAGATCACACATGGGGATCACACTTTATACTCTTTCATAGACGCGAATTGGGTTAGGGATATTGACAACTGCAGGTCCACTACAGGATTCTACACCTTTTTGTGGCCATTCTCTTGGACGTCCAAAAAGCAACACATTGTTGCCCGTTCATCCACCGAGGCCAAGTAAAGGGCTCTTGCAACACCAACTCCTCAAATCAATTGGTTACGACGTCTTCTTAAGGACTTCGGTGAGGCCCAATTTCATCCAACAAAGCTCTCGTGCGATAACATCTTGACGATGGCCATAGCAAACAACTCAATATTCCATGATCTCACTAAGCATATTGAGATCGACTACAACTTCATTCGGGATCAAATACACTCAGTCTCTCTACAAATCCACAACATCAATACACAAGACTAGCCCACCGACATCTTTATTAAAACATTCACCAAACAACACTTTAAGCTACTCCAATCCAAGCTTCAGGTTTTCTCCCAAACCCATCAGCTTGAAGGGGGGAAATACCATACATGGATCACGTTAATATAGAATAGTCTCAATGTACATTGTATGAGTGTAAAGTAATTTTACCGCTCTAGAATCTTCCTTTTTCCTCAATTATTCAGACTACTGTGCTGAGAAAAGGGTGCGGATATTAGATGCGAATGCTGGAGCACACCTTCCGGATATCTCTCTCTCGGTAATCCTGTTCTCTATTCCTCTAACTACTGAAGTTTTCACATAGAGCACCAGAGAATGAACCTAAGATAACAAATTTTTTCATAATAACTGCACTTTCTGACAATATAATAAGGATTTAAGCTAAATCCTGCCAAGCGGCAAAAAAATGCCTCCGTAAATCCTGAGCTCCCGTAAATCTCAAGATGACGCCGATTCGCGATAAATCAGGGATTTACTAAATCCTGTGAATCTGGTGACTTAGTAACTTCGGGACGAGCGAAGAGGAAGAATGGCGCGAACAAGCTTACCTTCCTCTACGGTTTCTGGTAGGAGCGGAGCGGAAGGATGAGAAAGATGAGAGTTTCGGTGGTCCCTGTAAGCCGCGATCCCGTCGTCGTCTTCCCAGCTAGCTCTAATGGCTACTGTATCGCGAAGGTTCTCTCACGAAGGCGATGGTTGCGGGCAAAACGTGCGGGGAGAGCGACATAAGCAGGGTTTCAGGTCAGAGATGGGAAATTTGGTTGGTTTTAATTTATTTTTATTTTACTTAATTTTATTATTTTAATTGATTAATATTTAATAAATAATTTATATATTATCAAATTAATTCGTATTAGATAATTTTATATGTAATTATTTAATAGTAATTAGCAAATAAAAATATATTTTAAATTTTAAATTGTTTGATAAAATTCTAATTAATTTTTAATTTATATAATTAATAATTGATTATTAAGTAATTAGTTTTAAAAAGTTATTAATTTATATAACTTATTACATATTAATGTAAATGCCCTCTTTTATAATATTTAGATGCTTTAGATGATCATTTATATTTTTTTACTTAATACTTATGTTTGGATGTTCAATAAATTCTATTAAATCCTTCCAAAGCTGTCAAATTGACCAATAGTCAAATTCATCGGTCTCTTTTTCGGGTCCCCTCACCACCTTCACGAGCTTACTCGCAAACTTGTTCCTAGGATCCATTTGGAAGACTCCAATGAGATTCCGCCAAGTGTAATTGACATCATCTTAGGATTAGCATACATAACACACAATCCTCACTAATTTACATAACTCACATCTAAATTTTCATATTTACATACCTACCAATTTGGTGCTCTAAAATATTGCGTGAAAAGTGTGTATATCACTTTTATGAAATGATAACAAAGTTGTTTTTTTTGTATGATGCTAGACATTCGAGTGTTTTGTCTCTAAATATGAAAGTTTAGAAGTGAGATACGTAAATACATGAGAACTGTGTGCTATATGTGTAATTACCCTTAAAACTTATAAAGTATACCTATTATTTATTTTTTTAAAAGATATATGTGAAAGTATCAAAAAGCAATTCTTCACTTTGTCATGTGCATTCTCTAGTCTTAGAGTGCTAAGTTTGGAATGTTCTCATATTTCATGCCAATGTTCTCTCTCCATTCATCATCTATGAAGGTTAGTGATGTAATTTGCTTAGTTTATATATGATTGAGTGAATATTCACTTCATCCTTAGCCAAAATAATCAGTGAATGTACAATACATTTAATTTTTTTGTAGATATGCCATGAAATTATAACATATGTATATATGTTGATTAGACAATGATCAGATATAGAGTGATCGCGTTAGAAGATGAATCGAAGGTTATTCAATCATTTTTAGATAGTAATTAGAGCCATGGTTAAAAAATGATCGAACAATGATCGAGACAGATCGCTTGTGATTGAAGATAAATCATTTATTATTAAAACATCGTTCAAACATAAATTGATCATTATTTGATTGTTAGTTGAATATTGTAATGATTTGAAGATGATTTAATCATTATTTAATAATGCTTACGAAATATTTAAATTGATAGTTATATGTGTTGACCTCAATATGATTTTTATAACTCGATGAATATCTATGAAAGGTTGTTTGACGGAGGCCACGAGTAACAAACTCGATACAAACATCAATTTCAAACAATCTTGATCATGTCGAGCCAACTCAATTGACGCTCGTTCTCAAAAACGGTATATGACGATGGATCCAAAATGCCAGAAATAATTGGCAAGTTTTTCGTATGAATGCGGCGACACAAAACATTAAGTCTAAACTACTTCGATCGACATCGAGCACGTCCAATCTACATGTCAGTCCATTTTACCATATGAATGGAAAAACTATCTTTTTTTTAACTATTTAAGGGTAGCCAAATTAAGTTAGATAATTTAATAAGATTAAAAATAAAAATTTAATCCTCTCACCATTCAAATTGAGTCTTATACATAGGAAGCAGGAGAAAAATAAAGGTAAAGAGTGCGGAAGTGCGGGACCAATTCTTTGACATCACACCTAAAGTATATTAATTGAGAAGATAAGGAATGTTTTACCTTATTAATGTGTCATAAATTCGATCTTCATTGCATTAACATTAATTTTTATTTTTTTGCATATTGATTATTTATATTTCCTACTAAGGGTAGGGCTGTCAAAACGGCTCGTTATTCGCGAACAGCTCGTGTTCGGCTCGGCTCGTTAATTTCGTTCGTTAAGTTAACGAGCCTAACATGAACTAAGATGTGTTCGTTCATGTTCGGCTCGTTTTGGCTCGAAATACTCGAAATATATATATTAAGTAGTATTTTAAAAAAATCTAATTGACTACAAGGCTACAAAGATTTATAATCAATTAAAATATTGATTAAGAAAATAGAATAAAAATTATTAAATTAGATTCGAATAACGTTTTAATATAAATAA
Source organism: Phalaenopsis aphrodite (assembly GCA_003013225.1). Classification (NCBI taxonomy): domain Eukaryota; kingdom Viridiplantae; phylum Streptophyta; class Magnoliopsida; order Asparagales; family Orchidaceae; genus Phalaenopsis; species Phalaenopsis aphrodite. The sequence continues at coordinate 2,100,257 of NEWO01000026.1, forward strand.
TAATTTTTAAATCTTGCTCAAACTCTTATTGTCTTATGGCTACATGAATAGGGTAGTTAAAAGGACTCTTTGTTCGTGAACAGCTCATGTTCGGCTCGTTAGCAAACGAGCCGAACACGAACACACTTTTTGAGCTCGAAATATAAATGAGTCGAACACGAGCTGAGCATGGCTCGCTCGTGGTCGGCTCGTTTACACCCCTAACTAAGGGAGCATAAATGAGGAATATGTGATATCTTATTGATTGTAAAGGCCATTGCAATGCATGATTATGTCCCCTTTTTGTTCCTTAACATAGGCCTTACAAAATCCTTTTGCAAGCACTTTCCTATTTTAATTAAACATTTAGGATTATTTTATAGCAACAAGGAAAACACCACCTCTAAAGTCTCCTTGATGGTAGGGAACCCACAACAAATGAGATTTTTTAAATGTTATATTAAGGCAAGCAATTTGAAATTAGAATTAAAAGTTAAGTAATTTAAATAGTTATATATTAGATGAAATGAAGACTATATAGTGAATGTAATACAATACATTTTATACTTGGCTTTAAGGAAAACTATGTTAAAAGTTACATTTAATCTCATATAATATTATAGGGATTATTTATTTATAGATATATATCACAATAATGTAGATCTATATTAAACTTTTAAGAAAAATTAAGTTTATACTATTTCATTAATATAATATATGCTATTTTATTTAATTTTAAGAAAATATAATTGATTAAGGATTTGGATTCATATTTATTATGTTATAGCTCTTAAATTACACTCTATTGTGATATGTTCACCGAATTGCACTCCATTATATTATGGTTAATATGATATTTGTCTTGAATTATGTTTTATTATCATATGGTCATTGTATTATAAATCTTAAATTACTATGTTATAAATTGACTAGTTGTGTGTTGTAGCTATATTGTACATATGATGCTATTATAATAAATTTCTTTGGATTTTTTTATATTATAATAGATGTGTTAAGCAATAATCTAATTTTAAAATAGTCCCCAAGCATTATTAGTTCAATTTTTTTTAAAAAAAAAATTAATTTTTTAATTACCCATTAAAAAATCAAATAGAGCGATAGTCAAATTCCTTGGTCCCTTTATCGGGTCTCCTCTACTCGAAGACTGGTTTCCAGGCTTCATTTGGATCCCATCGAAGCCCTGCTTATTATATTTTCCGGCGATGAAGCGGTGGTCCGGCGGCATTCTCATCCTCTTCCTCGCCGTCTTCCTCTTCCTCCGCTACTCTCTCCGGCCCAGCACCGTTGCTCCTCGCCTGCTCTCCACTCGCATCAGCCCACCCCTTTCCCCCCTTTCCAACCTCTCCTCACTCATTTCCCCCGAAGAAGATCTCGTTCCTAACCCCTCTCCCACCCTCGCTTGGCCCCATCTTCTCTCCCTTCTTTCTCGTGCCGACTCCCTTCCCACTGCCGCGGAAGCATCCCGCGAGGCCGCCGTCCTCTGGAGCGATCTCGCCTCCGAAATCCAACCAAAACACTCTAACTCATCAGAGAGCTCCTGCCCTTTCTCCGTCACTGCGGTCGGCGGAAGCAACTTCACGTTCCTTGCAATTCCCTGCGGTCTTGTTGAAGACTCAGCCATCAATCTCGTTGCTATACCAGCCGGACCCTTCTTCGTTGAGCTCGTCGGTAGCGGGACTCCGCCGCATGTCGTGCTTCGGTTCAACGTCAGCCTCGCCTCCGGCGATTCATCGAACATTGCTCAGAGCTCATGGACGCCGGAGCTTGGGTGGATCGAGTGGCAGTGGTGCCCGGAGCCTGATGGTAATCTGAAAGGTAAAGCATGTAATCTTAGTAGGAGCTCTTTGATGAGTCCTTGGATAACTTTTTTGTGAATTGATGAGGAGAATTCTACTGAAAATGGTTACAGTTGATGAGCTAGTTCGCTGCAATGTGCATTCTGGCGAGAGCATCACTGAGGATCGGCACAATGGTAGTGATGTTGATGGAAAGAAGAGTTCTCGTTTGAGCATCAACTTCCCCTTCACTGTAGGCCACGCATTCACCAGCAATTTGTGGGCAGGAATTGATGGCTTCCACATGACGGTGAATGGGCGCCATGAGACATCGTTCATGTATAAGGAGGTAAGATGACGGAATCAATCTTGATTTTATGAATTGTTCCATAACAATGACTTGTAACGATGATTACAGAGACTTGAGCCGTGGTCTGTGGGCGGAGTAAAGGTGGAGGGAGCTTTAGAGGTGTTATCATGTTTTGCAAATGGTTTACCTTTCTCTGAAGATCTTGCGTTGGCTGGCGATGTGGAGAAGCTGAAGGCTCCTAAGATTGCGAAGCGCAGGGCGTTCATGCTTGTTGGGGTGTTCTCCTCAGGCAACAATTTCGCTCGGCGGCAGGCTATAAGGAGGTCCTGGATGCAGTATGAAACTGTGAGGTCCGGTGAGGTTGCGGTGCGGTTTGTCATTGGACTTGTAAGTTTCACTCCTTCAGTTCAGACAAATTTTAATGGTAAATTTACGTACATACCAAATAATTCTTATGCATTTACATTTCTAAC
>NEWO01000026.1:2112644-2129541 GCA_003013225.1 Phalaenopsis aphrodite
TGGATTTTGAGATACCTAAAAGGCTCTTCAGAAACATGTTTGTGTTTCTCAGGAAAGAGCCTAGAGGTACAGTGTTATGTTGATGCAAATTTAGCTGGAGACATTGACAATGGGAAGAGTACTACGGATTATGTTTATACTCTTGGCGGTACTGTAGTGTCATGGGGCTCTAATCTACAGAAGATAGTTTCTTTGTCCACTACAGAGGCTGAGTATGTTGCAGTGTCAGAGGCTGAGTATGTTGCAGTGTCAGAGGCTGCTAAGGAGATGATATGGTTGCAGAGTTTCTTGGCGGAATTGGGTAAAGAGGTTCAGAAAGGCACTCTCTACAGTAATAGCCAGAGCGCTATATTCCTAGCTAGAAATCTAGCATTTCAATCCAGGACCAAGCACATTCAGATCAGATATCACTTTATTCAATCATTGTTAGATGACAGACAGTTACTACTTAAGAAAATTTGTGGAAGCAAGAATCCTGCTGATATGTTGACCAAGGGAGTTACACTTGAGAAACTGAAGTTATGCTCGACTTCAGTTGGTCTTCTAGCTTAAAGACAAAGGTTTTGAGTTGCAGAGGTGGAGGATATCACGTTTGAGGATAAGGTCGATGCAGCCAGCAGATAATGCAGTCAGTGTTCTAGTCTCAAAGTGGGAGAATTGTTAAGGAAGGTGGAGACTCGATCCACTTCCTTGAATTGGTGATCTCGACACTTATGAAAATTATTTAAGTTTATTTCCTTATGTATTTTGTTCTCTGCTATAGCTTGATGCTTCCCTGTTTTCATTTAAAGCAGTTGCCTTCTATTGACAGAAAGAATTAAGGAAAGCTTAATCAATTAATCAAGTTTTACCAGATTAATCTCTCGCCCCTCCTGTTGCTATAGAGAAAAAGGCAATGAATTTGATAGATTGCCTTAATGGGCTTTATATGGGTCATTAAAGCATGATTTCATGTTTTCTCTATAGAATCAGGAAATTAAGGGTTACCAAAATAAACTGGATACTGGGAAGCTTTAAAAGGGGCTCACGATTACAGGGAAGATCATTACTCTCTAAACAGCCTTCTCTCTTTGGATTATACTTTGTCGTGAGACTGAAATAAATGAATCACAAGGAAACTTTTCTTTAAAGTTGTTTGTCTTCTTCTTGGTGTATCTCTCGGTTTAGAGAGAGCGAGAAGGTGAGGAGAGAGAGAGAGAGATAAAATTATTTCTTGTACGTCGACGTGGTCGAGGGTGTAATCCTCAAAGCTAATAAAATCTTCTGCAGCTCCGTGGACGTAGGCAATTTGCCAAACCACGTAAATCTTGTGTCGCCTTTTCTGGTGTAATTTTTTTAGATCTGTTTTTCGCTTTATTGCCGTCGTTTTTTTACAACATATGTAAATCTAACCTTATCAGAATTTTTTCTTATGATTTCAGTTCTCTCTCTCCATGACCATTGAAGGGCTTTGTGATGGTTTGGAGTTGCTTATTGATCTTTACCTCTCGTTAGCCGTTTAACTTATTGATTTCATGATATTTTGATTTCTCTTCATTGATGTGTCAAACTATCAATACTTGGTGGATTGAAGGAGACATGCTAGTATAAAAGCTTCATCATGTTTCTACTGTGCACTTATGGTTAAGATCTCCACTTATGAATATTAAAATTTGATACAATAAGGGGCTGTTTTGGATCACTTTTGGTTTTTAGTGTTTTATTTTTTTATTTTATTTTATGTTTTGATTTGAAATAAAATATATTTGACTAGTTGATTGAGATATTATTGTTTTTAAAAGCACTCAAAATAACTAACAGTTTTTTTTTAGTTTTTTAAAAATATGTTAATTTTGTTTTAGAAACAATAAATAAAAATATATAAAAACACACTAAATAAGCATGTTTAAAAAAAAAAAGGAAAAAAAAATTGAAAAACCAAATTTATTTCAAACAAGCCCTAAGTAAATGGTTGAGTGTGCTGATATGTTTTGTTGTCATTCATTCAATCAATGTATTATTATTATTGTTAGAATGCTTTCTTGATGATGTTATTTCTTGCAATGCAGCACAAGAACATGGAAGTCAATATAGAACTATGGAAAGAATCACAGGCCTATGGAGATATACAGTTGATGCCCTTTGTCGACTACTACAGCCTAATCACTTTGAAAACTGTAGCTATTTGTATTATAGGGGTAAAGCATCTGTTCTCTCCGCCCTGTTTTTCAAACTAGTTACTTTCTTTTGCCATTGCAATTCTTATGTTAATCTCTTATAATAAATTTATATTATCACAACAAACCTTAACATAAAATGGTTCTTCTTGCTTTCATTGCATCACATTAACATGTGTGGAGTATTTTTCCCATTTTATATAGGCCATCAAAGCATTGACTCCGCGTTCACATTGCCAGCACACAAGAATCCTTACATCCAAAAATTTATGGTTTTTACATTACTCTTTATCTTTTTTAGAAACAGTGTGTTTTAACCGAATATAAATGAGCTAAATATTGTTTTTCTTGGTCTTTTAACTATCAAGCTTAGCATGAATGAGCCGGTGAACAAGCTAAAATTATGTTTTTTATGTTTCAATTTTTAATATCAAGCATAACATGAACCACAAGCCAAGTTGATGATCATCAAATTGCAACAATTGTTGTCCAGATGGCTTTGATTGTATTTAAAAGTGTATAAATTTTATTATGCAAGATATTTTAGGCAGTTTAAAATATAAAATATAGATGCTCTATAGTTTTTAATGTGCATGAGTAAAAAAAGGTTATGTGTGTGTGTGTGTAGTCGTATATTTTAGTCGCATATTGTTTGCTAATATCAGTTTTACAAGGATTGGAGCTCTTACCCTCACACATTATATATCAACTTCCATATATTTGAATGATAAGATTTATCATTATCATTGTCAATACCCTTGTCTAAACTATTTTTGGTCTGCTTATTTAGTTATGAATTTTGTATACATTTCCACTGAGTTTTGTCTTAGAATTAGATTTATTCTTCACAAATTATTTTTAACAACTTACGCCATGTAGTATTAGGCCTGCTTTATAATCCCATGCCGCTAATTTTATCTATTTATCTAATTGGCATGTTTTTTATCTTTCATTGTATATATCTGGACTATTTGTTTATTTTTAATTATTTTATCTTCAATAGATTTCTCTTGGTGTATCTCCACAAATATAGTTATTTCTTATTTGATTATACTTCCATCTCAACATTCTCATTTCTATCATGCTCAACTTTAATATTTATAATTTCTGTATCATCCAACATTTAGATCCATAAAATATTGTTGGATTATTTGTAGACTTATAAAACTCAACTTTACACTTGATTGACTTCCCTTAATTATGCAAAACTCATAAAACTTTGGAACCATCCAACATTAACTTTAGGACTTGTATCCTTATCTATAACTTTTTTATTTTGTATAATAGACTTAAGATATTTGAACATATCACACTTAATTATCATCTTATCTTCTGACAATATTAAATGATAATAGTTAATATCACAGATTATTCAAAATTCATATCATATGTTTAGTTTTTGTTTTGTTAGTTTTAAATCTCTTATCTTCTAAATACTTCCTTCATTATTTCAATTTTTTCATTTATTTTGATTCATGCCCCCACAATTATAACTACAATAACATTTGCAAAAGGCGTATAACAAGACAGTACATTGAATATCTTTTATAAGCATATTCATAAATGATAGTAAAAGATGAGGATCCAACCTCTATCTTTGATGTAAAGCTAACTTAATGGGAAACTCTGATTTCACTTCATAACTACTACTAATGCCTGTTAGTGTTTACATAATTATATTTACCAACATTAATATATCTTTTATGTAGACCTTTCATTTTTAAATTGCATCAAATCATTTTTCATGATTCTAGAACATATATTTTCTAAAGATCAATAAAAAACATTTGAATGACCCTCTATCTATATATATCTCTATTGCCTGACTCAACATAGAAGTTATTTTTATAATATATCTTTTTTACTCGAAGCCAAAATAGTTATTGGAAATTGAAGTAATCATTTTTTACTCTCTTTGCATAACTTAAGAATCATAAGTCCAATTTCCTTGTAATTTGTACGGTTTTAAATTAATTTTGCTCTTAAGTATTCATATTAAAATACTTCTCGAATCATTTGATAACATCATAGCTTTCATTGTTTTTTTAAATTATTGTTAATTTCTTTTCAATTTCCTCCTCCATAAATCCTAAATCTTATTAGGTATCACCTATGAACTTGAAGTTTTTATTTTTCATGTATTATAAAATTTTTTATTATATTATTCCTTACGCTATCATAAAACATAGTTTTTTAAAGTTTGTATTTAGTAATTTTTTAAAGTTCATTTTGATTTATTCTTGATATTTTTGACTTTAAATAAGATTTTATAACCTTTACTTCTAATAGATTTTGCTTCATCAAGATCCTTAGATCTCTTATCTCTTGCCATAGTTTTTTTTTATATATCTTTTATTCTCTTTCATTTATACTAGGCCAATTATTCATCAACAGGTGCATCTTTTGCTTTACTTTTACTCACCACATTCCTTTAAAGGTTTTAGTTTTCTCCTTATTTTTTTAAGTCTCAACAATATTTATTTTTATTGATATTTAAAAGTTTATATTTCTTAATGATTTTTTGCACCTACTCATTTCCGTATCAAATACGATTTACCAATATATGATGTATTTCTATACTCTCTTAAAATATTTTCAGCAATCGTCTTAAAGAGACTTGCCATCTTATCTTACATCAAGTTTAGTTCATGTAAATAATTATAATTTATCTTTGTTAATAAATTATCTTAACAGATTAATAATTTATTATTATTATTTTTTTATTTTCTTAAAAGATTAATAATTTTTCATGTTTCCAATTACATGACCTTATCCTAGGAAAATATTTTTTAATTATTTTATTTACATTTTTAAGTTGTGTTATAAATTATCATATGTTGTATGTTGATAGTTCTACTAGAATCACTTTATAGCGCATGTAAGAAGATTTTTCTTTTCTTCTAAATAAGGAATAAATTTATTTGAAATTTTGGGGTTTTATTATTGTAAGTATTCTTCTCTTTTCTTAAAACAACTATTGCCTACCATGAAATCAAAATATAATTTCTCACATTGCATTTCTATCTTTTGTTGCATAACCACATGAACTATATCATAGCACATCCTACTAGAACTGTTATGCCCTGTTAAATAATCTCCAATAATTATCTTCATTCATCATAAAGTAAACTTTGTGTCAATTTAGCTATCTCTTTTTAAAATTAAGGCTTTTAAATTATCTTGTAATCTAATATGAGAAGCATACGTACTGACCACATTTAGAAGCTTTTTTTATGATAATTTTCTTCATAGAAATCACCCTATCACTGGTTCTATTGTCTTAACAATTTTATCTATCATTTTTTATCTAGTACGAGTCTGGCCTCCTTTTTATGATTAGGCTTTTCTATAATAGCTCAAAGTCTCAATCATTGAAATTTTATTCACTTCAACATAATGGCTGTTAAGAAAAAATAATACTAATAACCATCAAGTAAGATTAATCGCACAATCAAAGGAACACAAAATTTACATGGAAATAAAACATAAACAGGAAAAAATCACAGGAGAGCCAGAGCAAAAAACTACACTAACAAAAAAACTAGTCGGCATTAAAGTTGAATATAAAACTTCTTAGTTTCTTGCCTGATTCCTCACCCTCACTCTACCCATGACATACAATGGATATTTATAGAGTTACAAAAAAAATATTTTTGATGAAATATATTTGGTATCAAATATATTAAGCAAGAAATGTATTTAAAATAAATATATTTGGTTGGAAACATTACATCTATTTAATATCAAATATATTAAGCAAGAAATATATTTCAAGCTAAATATATTTGCCAAGGAATTTCAAGACATTATTTTACAACTACATTGCCTTAATAAGATGAAACTTCAAGTTATATTCAGCTCTCCTAAGCTCCTTGGGTTTATCTGCTTCAAACATTGATCAAGTCCAAGCAATGCTTGAACTTGGTTGCTGGTAGAGGCTTTCTCATCATGTCGGCGGGATTCTCTAGAGTGCTGATTTTTTTTACTATAACATTACCCTGAGTGATGATATATCTAATAAAATGAAATTTGACGTCGATGTGCTTGGTTCGCTCATAGTGCATTTGGTCTTTTGTCAAATGAATAACATTTTGACTATCACAAAAGACAGTCATGTTCATAGACTCCCTCCTGAACTATACATATAAGCCTTTCAACTAAATGACTTTTGGTACAATAGACAATTTTTCCGTCATGTAATCAATGTTGAACAAGGTGTATTCTTGATCCAATTGAACCGAAATATTTCTCATCTTGACTTACCACAAAGCAAAACGGGTAGATTGTTTTAGCTTCTCCATGTTGTACTTCATTGTGGTCCTTATTGAGAAGAAATATATAATACTATGATCAATTTCACAAATAAAATCGATGATGAACAAGATCAATCTTATATGCGACAAGCATATCTCCGATATAACTTTGTTAAAAAAGTGTAACACTAATCATCATCAAGTAATACCAATCATACAATCAAAGGAACACATGATTTACGTGGAAAGGCCCATAAATAGGAAAAAATCACAGGAGTGCTAGAGCAGAAAAAACTTCACTATCAAAAATATAGTTGGTGATAAAACCAAATATAAAATTGTTTAGTCTTTAGGATAATTTTATTATTTCTTGTAAGGATTTAAACTTTTGTCATGATTACCAACATTTGTAATTCGTTGGGCTGATTTAGATTTCATATTAACTCAAAAATTACATTTTGCCTACCATAGAAGTTAAATTTCATGAACGGATTATATTGTCACTTCCGGCATTAAGAACCATAATTCTATATAAGTACATAATTATGATTTCATTTACAGACGAAACTTCTCCCTGCTAAATACATCATGAAAACTGATGATGATGCCTTTGTAAGAATTGATGAAGTCGTATCTGCTCTTAAGAAGAATGATCCCAATGGCCTTTTGTATGGTCTCATCTCATTTGAATCATCTCCCCACAGAGATAAGGATAGCAAGTGGTACATCAGCGAGGCGGTACATCCTCTATCTCCTTCTCACCCATCTTGATTTTTTCTTTATAATTCTTTTCTAGCATTTTTAATTTTCAGAAACTTTTTAAAATAAAAATGAGCTTTTTACTGTTTGATTTATTTAGCGTGTAACAGCTTAAGAAAGTTGCTGTCCAAACCTCTTTTTTTTTTTTTAAAGGAAAAGACTATAATACTCTCAATAGCTTTAAAAACTCTGGTTTTCTTTTAAGAGCTATTTCTTTTGTTGAAAAAAGAATACAGAGTAAAATGAACACAACGTAAGTGTAGTGAAAATATTTTGTAGTTGTTAGGTTGATTACACTACACGAATGCAGAATACTATTTTTGTTTTTGGTTTAAAGAAAAATTAATCCAGTGTAAAACCCTCCTACGACAGCAGTGGTGTGGCCTGCCAACAGCAGGCGGCCGATGATGATTGATGAGCAGTAGAAGATGGTGGCTGGCAGCGAGTAGTGGCCGACGGCCATGAGCAACAGCGGCAGCAATGTCAGGCAATGGTTGGTGACGTTTCAGACAAGCAGTGTATTTGAAATTTGGTTGAATTGGGAGACTTTCAAATACATTAAAAATTAACTAACTAGGAAATACCCGATATTGTTATTTTACCCCAAATTTATTTTCGTTTAACCAAAAATCTTCAACCTCAAAAATCTTATATTTCAATTATTTTACACTAATATTACTTGTAATTTTATAGGCAATTGCAGCAGTCCAAATGAACCCATAACAAGCTATCAATGCCTTCCATAACTTCTTTTCTTCCCAGATAAATGACCGCTAATTCCCTTCCCTCTTTCCTACAGGAATGGTCAAATGATTCCTATCCTCCTTGGGCTCATGGTCCTGGCTACATAATATCAAGAGACATTGCCAAATTTGTTGCGAAGGGTCATGAAGATGGCAAACTCAAAGTAAGTGTAAAACCCCTTGGGTTGAATGAGGCTGAACTCTTAAACATTGAGTTATTTTTTTGTGTAACGGTTGGAATTTAATTAGAAACTCTAAAGTTAAGCATGTTCGTTTGACAACACTTGTGGGATGGGTGACCTCCTAGAAAGTTACATTAATGGAACAAAACTGTGAGTCTATTAAGACAAGGCGGATGATATCTCGATGAGTGAGAGTTCGAGCTATTATAAATGGTATCAGAGCATTACTCCAGTATGAATGTACAAATATCTGCCCTTTGGATGGGTCTGGTTAAGAAAATTGATGGGGACATTAATTACTTAAGTGGAGGAGATTGTGGAGCTAAACTCGTAAACATCGAGATATCTTTTGGTGTAATAGTTGGAATTTCATTAGGAACTTCAAAGTTAACATGCTCATGCGAGAGTGCCCACGCAATGGGTGACATCCGAGAAGTTACACTAATGGGATAAAACCATGAGGCTATTAGGCTAAAGCGTACAATATCTTGATTAGTGAGAGTTCAGGCTGTTACAAATGGTATTAAAGCATATGCTTGCCTGAAGATAGAAATATCGGTTTGCTGGATGGTTCTGGGTTAAGAAAATTGACGAGAGGGTTAGTTACCTAAATGAAGGAGATTGTGAAACCCTATGTAAAATGTAGCTGAGCTCTTAAACATTGAGACACCTTTTGGTATAGTGGTTGGAATTTCATCAGAAACTTCTAAGTTAAATGTGCTAGTGTGGGAGCACTCATGGGATGGTAACTTCCTAAGTTACACTAATGGGACAAATCCGTGAGGCTATAGGCCAAAGCGGGCAATATTTTGATGAGTGACAATTCAGACTATTACAACAAAGCATCTTAACCTTGTGTCCTTATATCAAGAGATGTCAACTATTTAGTTATCTATTTTGGGTACACTCCTCATCTATTGAATGAGAAATATGTCAAAATAGCTCTTTGACTCTCTCTAGAGGCCTACTATAGTCTCAAAGTTTATAAATATGCAACCTTAGTCCCCCAGATTCTTTTAGTATTGGCTGAAATAATCCCAAGAAGAGCTATTTCAGTCCCAATTTAAAGTGTCTAGGGATTAATTTTGTATTTTTGTAGACTCTGAGACTAAAATGACTCCATGTAAACAGTCGGGAGACTATTTTGACACTTTACTCTTTGTTGAATGCAGAAGCGCTGAATGAATTACACGATACATAGTATTTAGGAGATTTAACACTGATGGAAACAGATACTTAGATGAATCCATGATTTATGAACTCTGCTCCTTTTGTTTTCTAGCTTTTCAAGCTTGAAGATGTCGCGATGGGCATTTGGATTCAGAAGTTCAAGGAAGAAGGTAGAAAGGTGAATTATGTGAATGATGAACGGTTCTACAACGCCGGCTGCGAGTCTGGCTATGTCCTCGCCCATTATCAGGGGCCGAGGAAGCTGCTTTGTCTGTGGGATAAGCTGCAAAAAGAACATGAGGCGATCTGCTGTGAATAAGAAACAACTTTCAAGCTGTAAGAAATCAAATCCTCAGCACATTGGGGATACACATAGCACTCAATTCTTATGTATTTACATATCTAACTCTTCAATTCTTACACATATACCATCTTCTATATGCATGAAGTGTTTTTCACTTTTTAAAAATTAAAATAGTAGTATTTTTTTTATTTGAATGAAGATGTGGGTGGTATAAAAGTAAAAATCAAAGTGTAGGTGTTAGATATGTAAATAGATAGGAATGGGGTGATATCTATGTAAATGATCCAAAAAAAACATCTTCTCCCAAACAGTATAATGATGAGTCTCTGATTTTGTTCTGTGTTTTGAGTTTTTTTTTGTGAGGATTAGGAATGTTGAAAGCAAGCTGGAGCTGTACCTGCAGGAGGTTGATTGAAGTTCTAATGATTGTATGGAACTGATGAGGCAAAGCGAAGAGACTGTCAGCAGCATAGGTAAAAACACTGTTTTTATTCAATGGAAGATTCACATATATGCCACTCAATTCCTATATATTAACATATCTGATTCCTAAATTTAATTTTTTACATACATACTACCTTACATAAGCAAGAAAAGGTCTCCTTCACTTTTTAAAAGTTAAAATTATGATAATGATTTGGGTGGTATAAATGTAAAAAGCAGAATTTAGGAGACATGTAAATGCCTTTATTATATATTCATTATAAATTTTTTTCTTTCTGAAATATAAGGCTTTTCTTCTTTATCAAATTCATTAGATTTGATGTAGCATGTGCAGTAGAGCGACTCTTCCTGTCTGAAATTTTGCTTTTCTGATGCACAAAAAATCTACATTCAACTGATCCAACATAAATAAGTAAATGGAAATGTCATATATATATATGCCTCTTTCTTTATACATGAGAAGATGTATTTCACTCTTTAGAAGTTAAACTGTGATATCTTTGGCGTGATATGCAAGATTTGAAGAGGGGGCGGGTATCTTCGAGCTTCAATTAGTTTTATGAATGTCGACTCAAGATAGTTCTTGGGCGTTTCGTGAAGGCGATTGCGTGGATTGTGAATTTGGTCATCCAAGTGTGGGTTTTTAATGTAGTTCATATTGTGAAAATGTGGACAATGTTGTACTCAAATAGTATGAACTATAACATATTCAAATACATTGTGTTGCATTGTTCGATGAGGTATTGACTTATAGTTTGGTTTTTGAATGTCGGGTGATGATGTTGATGAGTAGGATGATTACGAATGTGAGATGAACATCATCTATTCTTTGCATACTTGGCATGTTTGATGACATTATTATGATGGTTGGTTGCTATAAATAAGAGATGAGTGTCATTTGGTATTTTAGGTGACTATAGCTTAATAATTCTATTAAATATATGTAGTTTTAGATATGAAATTTATATAAGGAGCTCAGTGAATCTAATTGAATAAAATTATACAATCATATTTATTAAATTTAATAGATTAAATAAAAAATTTAGGGTCTCATAAACTTGCTAAAAATGAGTTATCAAATTTTATAATTATAAGTAATTTTGGGACATAATCACTAAATGATTGCTTAATTGGAAATAAATTAATTAAGTAGAGAATCATCAAATCAAATGATTAAATTATAAAAAAATTATAAAATAAAAACTTTAATATCTAACATATATTTCTAAGAATTAATTTTCTTTTGCTTTATTTTCATCATCATGAAGCCTTAGATTAATAGGCATCATTTTATAATTTAAAATCTCTAAATACACATGTTAGACTTTGCCTACTTGAATGTGTTGAAGCCACCATCTTGTGCATGCCTTCAAGTCACATGAAACCCAAATAAGTCTCAAGTGAGCAATAATTATGTGGAAGTTTTAACTAGATACCATTCAATTCCTATGTATTTGCATATATATCACCTAATCTTCAATATTTACACTTTATCTATGCAAGAAATGATGTATTTCACATTTTAAAAATTACAATAGTTGAATGTTTGATGTGATATGAAGGTTTTGGAAGATTCAAATGTAAAAGCAAAATTTAGTGTTTAGATGTGTAAATACATGAGAATTAGTGATATGTAAGTAAATGGCCATAATTATTTCTATATTTCTATTTGATTTTGATCTCCAAATATTTTTGAAGTCATCTCATAAGTAGAATGTAAGATATCACAAAAAACAAATAATAAAATAAATAAAATAAAATAAAATTATATTATCATAATTATTGTTCACGTATTCTTCACCCCGTATACGTCCCCGCGACGGAGTGGATGTCCCTCCTGGCTAAAATCGACGTTCCGGACACGTTGAAGTAGCCGTTTCGTCATTCGGGGTCATCTGGATCACTTTTTTGACTATCGTGCCCAAAACAATAATGTGCGCATTTTCACCCTGCCCGCGAAGTCGTAGCGAAGTGGACATCTCCCGTAAGTGAAATCGACGTTTCAGACACAGTAGCGAGATTCGTTTCATCATCCGGGATCATCTAGAAAACTTCGCTGACGATCGGTCAATTGAGTCAATTTCGCGCGTGACGTGACACAAAATATTTATTGTCCCGATCGAAGCCGTCAATCGTGCTAAATGCCGACCGGCCTTCGCTTAGGCGAAAGCCAAAGCTTAGCAGAATGACCATGGCTACTTGTCCCTCAACATGTGTCAGAAAGGTCTCGAGCACGTGTCTGAACTATCAGATGTTACGGACAAACCGTAGACTATCGCGAGTCAAGCAGGTGGACACCCTACACTTGTAACATAAAAAATTGACGCCAACAGTTCATATAATAATAATAAAAAAAATTCAGTAAGAGTCCACAATAAAAGTAATTCTATATTGCTAGCACTTTAACATTTATAAAATTGAAAGTGTTATTTGATAATGACAAAAAATAAGTCAAATCAAACGTACTTTCAAAAAATCAAATACAATTAAAAAATATGTGATTGAGGATGAACAATGCCTAATCTGAGCAATGTCACAAAAAAATTCTATTTGAGAAATATAACAACAACAACAACAACAACAAGTCTCTACCCCACTAAATGAGATCATCAACATGAATCCTATTTCTCCATTGCCTTCCATTGAGAAATAGCTAGACAGATTAGATAGCGAACCATTTTAGTTGTATAGAAGAATATCATGAAAATGATGTTAGATCGAATAATTTATAAAGGGATTTACATTTTTTTATTTATTTGCATTTCTAACAGCAAAGTTTTAATATTTACTTATAAATTTGATGGTAACAAGACGTAGCAATATTAAGGAGTTTCACCCATTAAACTTGTTTGCTTGTTAAGAGAAGAATTATCATTATAATACTTATCCAAAGAAGTATAAACATTAGAGTCCGCTCGGTTCAAACATTTTTCTTTATTATATCTACCATCATAATGATTATCTTCATTATTCTATTGACATTAACATCATTTTTTTCTATTTATAAGAACATTAATAGCATTGAATATAGATATTGAAACTTAGAATGAATAATAATGATAAGAGAGGTAATATCGATGATATTAAAGTGTTGGCCACACCGAGGTAAAACATGAATGAGGATGATGCTTTAGCAAAAGGTCAAATAGGAATAAGAATCTCCATGGTTGCTTTTAGAAAGCATATACACAATATTAGTTATAAATTGCCTTCAATAATGTCTATGGAAGTAGCTTTTATAGCCCTCATTGGAGGAGAAGATGATGTTTTTAAGATGGCACTAATTGTAAAATGCTCATACTATAATATACTTCAGAGGAGGAATGTGCAATAAATAATTCTTCTTTGAGGATTATCTTCCTTGGGATTCATAGAGGGTTTTAAGTGATAAAAAATTTCTTGATCTACTCGTTGTGTTTGTGCATAACAAAAAAATTCATTGATTGAGATATCTAACAAAATAAAAGAAGACGGAACATTATTTGAAGCCTTATTCATCATTAAAATAAACTTTTTTTTTAGTAAAAAGAACATTTTAATTTTGCCCACTAATCTAACTCTTAAGATTTTATGTAGTATCGGGTTCGCATGTCGGGTTTGGGTTTGATCTAAAATTGACCAAACCCGAAACTATTTTAGCCAAACCTGGTTCGAATATTAAATGTGTCAGAAAGTTCAACCTGAGCTTGGCTAAAATATTCAATTTTGTCAAAGGTCAATTTTGGGTGGCAGACAAACCACCCAAAAAATAAATGGGCTAGGAATCCCAACCCGAACCTGATCCAAAAATTACAATTAAATTTAACTATAATAGCAATAAAATAGGAATCAATTGATAACTCAGATTATGACATACTTATTTAAAATACCAGAATGGTTTGATTATATAACTACTCAAATTCATAATGATTTTCATATTCCTCAAATAGCCACATAATTGGGCTTAACATAATTAAGTCAAGCGTGATCAAAAGCTTGGCTAACCTCAAATTACATAACATATTTGTGATAATCAATGTAAAATGAGATTGACAATGAATAGACTTGCAAGGTTCATTACCTATATGATTATGCTACCATTAATTATCGCATGTCACGTATCCATGTTAGTTTGAAAAAAGTCACACATGAATGGGTTGCTAACAAACTTTTAAAATTGAATTTAAAATATAGTTTCATACTTTTTATTTATCATTTATTTATTTAGTTTCTAACTTATGAGAGTGCTAACGTAGAATATACATTTCTCATTATAGGTGATACACCCAAACATGATCAATAAAATCCACAATTAATGCAAATAAATCATTTTTTTTTCTCCTTGCAAGTCTTATAACTATTTTTCTAATGGAGAGATCCATAATGGATAAATTAGTCTAGCTTAATTTTCAAGCCATCACTTTTCATCCTATTTTTCTGTCTCTTGAGTCATCTTCCCACAATTATGTAGTTTAATTCAAAGTATTAATCCCTTACATTTCACTACATGCTTGTAATTATGCTTATTTCTCATATGCAACAAGATCAAGTGAGAATATGAGTTACTACCTTCATTTATACACATTATAGACGATCCCACTTTGACTTATTATAAAAATAAGTCTCATAAATACTTTAATGCTTACATAAAATATATCTTATAAATAAAAAAAATAGAAATAAAGAGAGCAATTAATCATACAACAATCAAAATCCTCCTCTTCTTCATTGATCTTATGGTTTGATCTAATTTATTTTAAATAAAAAATCATTATTGTTGATAGATCATTACATACACATATTTTGACACAATATAAAAAAAAAAAGAATATTTCCTAATAATTAAAAAAAAAGTTATAACAATTTTACCAATCATGCTAAGGTGCATAAGGCCTCCATCCTCCTAAGATTCATTGGTCCAAACCCATCCTCTTCAAGTCTACAACATCCCTTTGAATTCCCTAGTCCTCACCACAAATCTTAAAACACACACTATTTCTCTTAACATGCACTCCCTCATTGCCTTTTATTTTCAGCTTCCATGCCCTAAAAATCTCTTACAAGGGTGCAATTATCATTTCCCACAACCATCGGACGGTGGAGAGCGCTCCGTGGAAACTTGATAGCTTTCTTCCCACCCCTTTCGCCGGCATTCGTAACTCTCTAATTATTTTTTCGCAGAGAAGACGAAGCATGGCGATGGGAAGCTTAGCCAGGCGGAGAGCCGGCAGCATCCTCTTCCGGCCGGCGGAGATCGGCCGATTTGCGGCGGGATGGAGAGGTTTTGCGGCGGCAGCGGGGGCGGATGAGAGCGACGTGGTGGTGATCGGCGGCGGTCCGGGGGGATATGTGGCGGCGATCAAGGCTGCGCAGCTAGGGCTCAAGACTACGTGCATCGAGAAGAGGGGAACTCTCGGTGGGACCTGTCTTAATGTCGGCTGCATACCTTCGAAGGTAAGCGATTAATTTTCTTCTATTTTCTTTGTTTGAATTGCGAGTTAGGGTTTCGAAGGTAAGCGATTAACTTTTAGTAGAAATTGCTTCAAATTGCTATTAAATTGACTGAGACTTGCAAAATAACAATTGTTTCTGCTGATGTTCAGAATTGGATTTGAGTTATATAAAATTTTACTTTTTTTTGTATGAGGTTGTGGTTGTTTTCTACAATGAATTTTCTTGTTAAAATATTCTGTATGTTTTTTAGTTAAAAATAACAAGAAGTAGGGAAAACTAGTAGTTCTTACTATGAGGGGAGGCTATGAGATGACACTTGATGGGCTGAACTCTTGGGGGAAGATGTAAAAAAAATGATTTTGACTTTATTAACAATGCTTATTATTCTATATGCAAATCCACCTTCGTCTATCACCTACATGTTTTATATTAAAAAAAACGATTTTGATTAGGTTTTTAAAGCTTCAAGAGGTGAATGCATGGTGTTTAGTTTTTTGAAAGTGGTGGCAAGGTGCCCATTTAATGAGTTATAGTTTGATAGGATCTATAAGGGGCTGATTGTTAGCGGCCTTGGCTGCTTTATGAAATCGTGTAAATGTCAATTTAAATGCAGGATTTATGGCAAAACTGAGAAGAAAACTACGAGAAACCGGATTTGTGGAATCCGAGAAATAAAAGTGTTGTTTTTTTGTCTGACAAAGTTAAATCTTACTTGAATACGGTTACCACAAGACCCCTAAAAAGTTGCATTTGTGGCAAATATATTGAAAGAAATGAATGAGGGTGGTTCGATTGTGGAAAAATTATTGTATAAGAGTCTTGATGTAGTTTTGCATTAAGACTCTAATTAGGACCCGCCACATGTACAGGCAAATCTACCTATATATTAAATTATTTTTTTTTTACTAAAGTGGGCCTACCAGGCAGACCCATGCAATAATTTTTCTCGATTGTGAAGGCTCATGAATGAGGAGTGAGGGTGATGGTGATGNATTTGCGATCTTCTTTCTGAATAGTCTTTGATAAATCTTGATCTTCACCATTAGCTGGTGATTGATTCTCTAAATGATTGATCATTGGGAGAAAAGGAGTAAGGGTTCGCTATTGACAAGAAATGTCATTGGATCTGTGAAAGGGATAGAATGTGCTTTGTTTTATGGAAGAAGATTATAAAGTGGAGAGGGAGAAGCGTGATTCTTCCATTTGACCCAACATATATTGTACTAAAGAAAATTAAGCACGTGTATAGAGGATGATAAGAAATTTGAAGTACAAAAGTGTGAGAAAGGTTAAATTTTTCATAATCCTTACACTCTTTTAGTTTTAAGGTGATACGAAGAATTGCCATGCTTTGCAAGGCATCATCTAGTAAGGAGAATGAGCCTTCTTCCTCTATAATGACAACTTTTAGATCTAGTGATTGAGGTTGACTACTTAATTAGCTATAAAAGTG
>NEWO01000026.1:2133365-2153111 GCA_003013225.1 Phalaenopsis aphrodite
TTATCGATGAACATTTTATGGAACTTAGTTATATTAATTTGAAGTTTTATTCATATCTCATTTTTTTAGAATTTGTTTGCCATTATTAAGAAGCACGCTATTATTTTAGCGATATCTTTATATGCATCATATGATATTGCTTCCTTTAATCATTTGTATGATTTGTTTATAAACATTCATAAAAATTGTTTTAATAAATGATGAAAATTTTAAGTACACCGAAACAAGAGATATGTGAAATTCAATCCAAGTGAAAAGATAATAGGTCTCTTAAATCCTAATGGCTTCTGTTAGATCGACACCGTCGAGACCGTCCGTCTCATGCTCCACTACGTTGACGTTGAGCCTGCCAAAATAGTTTGAAGACTTATGTTAAACGTAAGTCTAAAATGATAATTTAGTCATTTATTAGTTATTATTGTGGAATATAAATCAGACTTAATTTATTTAGGGTTCAGTTATGTGTGATTGTTGTATGCAATCTTATGGTTAAGGTTTGGGAGAGATCACCTATCTCTTGAATTTTAGGTATTTATCTTTCATGTATTCGGGATTGTATCATTTTGATTTGGTACCGGCGGAATATACTATATTATTGCTACCCTAATTCCTATGGGAACTTCTCTTGTTCCTATCAAATTGGCATTAGAGCATTCAAGGTTGTTGCTTCGCTAGAAATCTGTCATTCGAGTTAGGAGATGTTTCTCTGCCTCGTATCATTCTGAAATCGTCATTGTGTTGCGCTTGTGACTGAACCTAACGATACAATCACGATTTGAGCTAACTGGGAAGTCAACGATAGGATCACTGGTTGCATTCATGATGGAGCCTCACGATACAGTCGTGATTCGAGCTAGCTTGGAAACCAGCAACGAGATCGTGAAGTACAGGAGTTCTACCTTTGTGATAAAAAACTATTTTGGGAGTAATGCTGGTAAGAAAAGTAGATATACGTGAGGAGAAACTAGAAGAAAAGGTGAGTCAAATAAAATATAGAATGAAGAAGCATTTTTTTTCTATGGACGGACGGTTCTCGTCCATAGAGGGGAGATTCATGACCCCAAAAGAAATGAGAAAGAATATCACAAAGTTTTACAGAAACCCATTGTCGACTACCACAGATTAAGCAACGAAATCTGGAGCGGATGCAAGCGACAGTAATCAAAAGGATTTGTGCGACATTAGGGCAACATTTTTTGCTTTAGGCAGATCTGGAGCTGTGGGATCGAGTAAAGGAATCAGGAATGGATTCGAGCGACAACAACTGGAGAGAATCATGTGACATCTGGAGGTTTGGAATGAGGGAGTAGGAGGAACCAGACGACATGCAATTTGGGGTTGTTGAAGATCGATTCGAAGGATTTCAAGCTGGAACACATAACCACTGTGTGTGAAACTCTAGTCGAGGGATGCATCCAACCGCGTGCCTTATACTGTGGCAGGCAATTTAGAAGCTTATAAGGACGGGTGAGTCAGATTTATGGAAGAAGGGAAACCAATATGGGTCAAGCAAGGAAGCCTAACCCCTGCTTCATGAGTGTAACGAACTTTGGTCGAGGAAATTGAGGAGGAGACTCACGCATAAGGAAGTTGAAGATGTCGATCTTCTATGATTGAGTTTATCATATGGATAAACATTTTTCTATTAATAGGCTGATGGAGGAAGAAAAAATGATGGCAATGGATTTGTCTTTGGAAGGAAAGGTTCTAGTGTGGTATCAATGTAGAGAACAATTCCAACTAATCAAAACATGAAAAGAATTCAAGGACTAATTCTTGGGATGTTTCAAAACCACACGAGAAAGGGATTTATATGAATAGTTTTTTGCATTAGTCCAGGAAGGGTTCATCGTGGATTATAGACAGAAATTTGATATGACATCCAACCATTTGAGGGGGGATATTAGAATTAGTATTGGAAGGAAATTGTATAAAGATGTTGAAATGAGTGATTTGAGTAGCACTTAGTCTACTTAGTTAATGAGAATTGAGGGAAACTATGGAATTAGTGCAGTTGATTTAAAAAAAAAATGTAATGAAACATGTTTATAGAAGCAACACAAGTGGAGCAACAACAACAACAATAAAGCCTTAATCCCACTACGTGGGGTCGGCTACATGAATTCTTTTTCTCCATTGCGTCCTATTTAGTGTCATATTTTCATTTAGTTCTAGTAAGTTAAGATCATTTTTAATACAATAAGCCCAAGTCTTCCTAGGTCTACCTCTGACTTTCTTAACACAAGTCGAATCTAAAACATCTACTCTCTAATCGGATCACAAGTGGAGCGTCGTACTAAAATGCTACAACCACGACGATACCAAAAACTCAGTGAGATTCCAGAGGGGGAGGCTCCGCAAAACAAGAATAATGGGTCATGACCTTGCACAACATTCAAACGCCCGATAAAGACCGAGATTTAGAAGAAGCGAGCCAAAGTTTTTTTTCGGTGTAACCAGAAGTTTGGCCTAGGATATCGTTGCAAGGATTGAACCTTATAGGTTCTCACAGTCTGTGACGATGAGGAAAAAAGGGATGAAAAAACAGAGAAGGTTGTGTTGGAGAAGGAACATTCTCACCTAGATGTGGTAGAAGTCTCGTTAAACTCAGTGGTGGGGTTATCTTTCAAACCACACTATGATACTTCAAGGACAGATCATAGTGCAAGACGTAGTGATGTTGGTAGATAGTTGGGTCACACACAACTTCATCTCTACTCAAGTAGTGAAGCAATTTGGGCTTCAGATGATTGACTTAAGAAGTTTTGGAATCATGATGGGGACATGATAGGTGGAGAAGAGCGGGAGAGTTTGCAAATGGATGATTTTAACACTACAATGTATTCATGTGATGGAGAGTTTTTTTTTCCATTGGATTTAAGGAGCACAAAAATGATATTAGTTCTGAAATGGTTGCAATGTTTAGGAGAGACTAAGATGAACTGAAAACTCCTAACAATAGAGTTTCAAGAGATAAGACAAAATGACGATACTTCACGGTGACCCTAGCTTGTGCAAGATCTGGGTGACACCCAAGGCCATGGTTAGGGCAATATAGGATGCAGGGTTGAGATTTTGATCGAGTTGCATAGCATGGAAGAGACAATAGGGAATTGACAGAGATTACATCACCGATCCAATAACTCCTAATTTAAAAGTTTTTTAGTTGTCACGCGAATTGTCGTCTCGCAAGGAACACAAGCATGCAGTGACCCTAAGATCGAGGGTTTCTCCCATCAATGTCTGCCCAAATTGCTACCCCCAAATACAAAATGATGAGATTGAGAAATTGATATGAGAGATGTTGAAGGTCGGGATCATATAAGCTTGCTAGTGGATGGGAGTTGGTATTTCTGTGTGGATTATCAGATAGTGAATAAAGAAATAATACCATACAAATTTCCTATCCCGATGATTGATGAGTTATTGGACAAGTTGTTTGGGGTTGCGGTATTCTCCAATGTTGATTTGAGGTCAGGATACCATCCGATCCGGATGTGATAAACATATATGCATAATACTGCATTTCAAGCTCTTGAGGGCCACTACGAATTTCTGTTTATTCCATTCGGGCTCACCAACTCATTGGCTACATTTCAACCACTGATGAACAAAGTGTTTCGGTCTTTCTTCCAGAAGTTTGTGTTTGTGCTCCTTGATGATATCTTAATGCGCAACCATTCCTTGGCAAACCACATTGACCATTTGAAAATTTTGTTGATGGCACTTGAGGTTTCAGCGAATCCATTGAAAGTAGCAGCTATGTTGGATTTGTCACAACCTAAAATATTGAGGGCTCAAGATAATTTTTGGGACTTACAGGATAC
This sequence comes from Phalaenopsis aphrodite, assembly GCA_003013225.1. NCBI lineage: Eukaryota > Viridiplantae > Streptophyta > Magnoliopsida > Asparagales > Orchidaceae > Phalaenopsis > Phalaenopsis aphrodite. Next base: position 2,137,193 of record NEWO01000026.1, read on the forward strand.
CCGCCAAAAGTTTGTGAAAGGTTATAATTTGATTACATGGTCGTTGACAGAGCTTGAAAAGTGTTGGGAAATTGTGGCACATGCTTCTGAGAAGTTAAATAAGGCAATGACGAGCGCACAAATATCAATGGTACTTAATTTCAGCCAACCGTTCATTGTAGAGAAGGATGCCTCAAGCTATGGGTTAGGCGCAGTCCTCATGCAACGTCGATGACCCATTGCTTATTTCAATTAAATGTTGATGGCAAGAGCCAGACTCAAGTTGGTTTATGAGTGGGAACCATACTCCATCCAACAGGAGTTTCTCTCTTCCACCTACGAAACCATCCACCACATTTTCTAATGAGTTGATGTCGAGCGTTCTAAATAAGTTGAAATTTTTAGGTTATGGATAAAATTAAAGGACAATTTAGTCATTTATTAGTTATTATTGTGAATTTAAACAAGGCTTAATATGTTTAGAGTTATGTTATGTGTGGTTTAGGTTTGGGAGAGTTCGCTTGTTTACCTCTCTAATTGTTGGTGTTTATCTCGAGATGGTTTCTTTTTTATTTGTTACCGGTGGAATAGATTCTACAATTTCTGCTCTAATTCTTGCGGAAACTTGATTAATTCCTATCAGCTTGTTACAGGAGCATTCAAGAAATTAATTGCTAGAAAATTATGATCATTTAAAACCCTACAAAGTGTTGGATGAATGCTTATAAGTTTAAAAAAAAAAATCTGGTATTAGTCTAATTTTGAATGTTATTGATATAACTTTAACCAATTCGTTGGATGTTTCTCTTTATTCTCATTTTCATTTGGAATTCACATACACCGTATCATTTTTGTGATCTCAAGATTTTAACCAGCCATATATTTGAATCTATTATTGGAAGTGAACTTATATTCATTAATGGATGGATACCAAATATTTTTTTTAGAAGGGATAATTCCATACAAACCACCCAAAACATTGATTTTTGGGTATTTTTTGAACTATTGACCCGATGTACTTACACGTGCCACAATCAAACTATTGAGAATTTGATAAAAAATGAAAAACTGATTTTTGAGTGAGAATTTGAAACGTGGATGAAATAGGGTGGTTGATTTGTAAATAAAATGTTTGGGGTTGTCTGTATGTGATTTAGAAAGTTGAATTATACTCTTACCAAATTGGAAATGGTAAGAGTAATAATGGGAGTGTAAAATGTAGTAATAGAAATCATAAATATTAAAAAAATAAATGAAATAAGAAATAAATAATAATAATATAATAAAAATAAAGAAAGATAAAATAGAAATTTCATGAAATTCTTCATAAATTTGAGATTCATTAGTAATTAAATAGAATATGAATATAGAATAACTTACTATAATAGAAAGATAATAGAATCTTAGAATAGAATATATTATTAGAATATATGATGATTATGATTACACAATTACCGCTTGTATAATATAGAATAGACTCTTTTTATTGGAAGTACCCCTGATCCCACTGATAACGAGTGGGGCCAAATAATTCGATTGGGGTAGTTGCTGAACCATACCACATAGTTCCAGCAACAACGAAAGCTGCAAAAAAAACAGCAGCAATACTACTGGAAAGGACAGTTTCAATATTACCCATGCGTAATCCTTTGTATAGACGTTGAGGCGGACAGACACTAAGATGGAATAAACCCGCTAATATGCCCAATGTACCTGCTGCAATATGATGAGAAGCTATTCCCCCCGGAACAAAAGGATCAAAACCTTCCGCACCCCATGCTGGATTTACAGATTGTACTTTGCCAGTTAGTCCATAAGGATCAGACACCCATATTCCAGGACCATATAAGCCTGTTACATGAAATGCACCAAAGCCAAAGCAAGCGATTCCTGAGAGGAATAAATGAATTCCAAAAATCTTGGGCAAATCCAAAGAAGGTTTTCCCGTACGTTCATCACAGAATATTTGTAGGTCCCAATACACCCAATGCCAGATAGCTGTCAAGAAGCACAAGCCAGAAAACAAAATATGTGCCCCTGCCACGTCTTCATAACTCTAAATGCCCGGATTCGTTATAGTTCCTCCCGAGATACTCCACCCCCCCCTGTGAATTGGTTATTCCTGAACGAGTCATGAAGGGTATAACGAACATGCCTTGTCTCCACATTGGATCAAGAACAGGGTCAAAAGAATAAAAAACCGCTAATTCGTATAGAGCCATCGAACCGGCCCAACCAGAAACCAGAGCTGTATGCATTATATGGACAAAAAGTAATCGACCGGGATCATTCAATACAATAGTAAAAATGAAAGATTATGTCCAAAATTGACTGATCTTACTCAAGGAATCTCTCAAAAGAATAGATAGGGATGACACTATTTGAACCTATGACATTTTGTACCCAAAACAAACGCGCTACCAAGCTGCGCTACATCCCTTTGAAAAATTGTTATACAGTGTGTCATTGTATAAAATCCATATCTTTTTTTCCACATCCTTCTTTTTTGCTCTACCTATTCTATAGATATAGATAGGTAGAGAATGTTCTTGTCATTTTTTTTAGGGGCGGCAAAATTGAATCTGATGGGTCATTGTACATATGCATTTTAGTTAGTAATTCCTAATTCTAATTTCATTTCAAGCAACAACAAAAGATCTTGAACTAAAATTAAAATATCGGATTATCTATGATCTATTTATTAGAATAGCGAACTAGGACTATATATGTATTACAATATACAATTCTTACAATATACAATACAAAGAAAATAAATAAGAAAAAAAATAGAAAATAAAAGGAGGATTTTCAATGCAAGATATAAAAACATATCTCTCAACGGCACCTGTGTTAACCACTTTATGGTTTGGGTCTTTAGCAGGTCTATTGATAGAAATTAATCGTTTATTTCTAGATGCTTTGTCATTCCCCTTTTTTTCATCCTGATGAAATTCTTGTATTGATAAAAAATGAAGAAGATTTTAGATACAATTCTACGTAACATGGCTCTAAATTCTTTTTCTTTTATATCCTAATCTATCCAAAAAAAAAAAAGAAAGAGTGTATTGAATCTTAGTCAAAATACAGTGAAATTTTGGGAGAAAAGAAATGGAAATGTGGATCCAGTCTAGGGACGGTTCCACGAAATTCTAACATAGAAAGAAGAAAATACTAAGATTAGTATAGAAATGATTCATAGTTAGAAAAAATTGTATTAATTAATTATTACGATATTCTTAATATTCTTCTATTAATGAATATGACTCTTTTTCTTTATATTTATAGTATTATAGTAAGTTCATTTTATATTCTAGTACTTCGAAGTCATTCGAATTCTAATAATTCAAAAAAGAAAAGAGTTAGAAATTCCATAGCGATAGAAGTCGATCCAAAATGAAAAGGAGGATCATGGCCAAGGGTAAAGATATTAGAATCATAGTGATTTTGGAATGTACCTGTTGTGTTCGAAAGGGTGTCAATAAAGAATTGCTGGGCATTTCTAGATATATTACTCAAAAGAATTGACACAATACACCCAATCGACTAGAATTTAGAAAATTTTGTCGCTATTGTTAAAAGTATACGATTCATGGGGAAATAAAGAAATAGATAGAAAAGAATTCGTGTTTGATTTTTCCAAGTAGTGGGAAGAGTAAGAACTTTACATCTTAACATATATAATACAAACAAAATCCTATTTTGGTCGAATCTTAAATGAATATGAAAAAAAGAGGATTCTATTTTATAGATTCTTTTACATCGAATGAATAAACAAACAAGGAATAAGCAAACCATGGATAAATCCAAACAACCTTTTCGTAAATCCAAGCGATCTTTTCGTAGGCGTTTACCCCCAATCGGATCGGGGGATCAAATCGATTATAGAAACATGAGTTTAATTAGTCGATTTCTTAGTGAACAAGGAAAAATCTTATCTAGACGGACGAATAGATTGACTTTGAAACAACAACGATTAATTACTATTGCTATAAAACAAGCTCGTATTTTATCTTTGTTACCTTTTCGTAATAATGAGAAACAATTGGAGAGAGTGGAGTCGATTCCTAGAACTACTGGTCCTAGAACCAAAAATAAATAGATATACTCTTCAAAACTCCAATCCGAACTTAAGCTTATATTAATGTTTTGCTAAAAAAAAACTAGAATCCATATTTGATTCTTGTATTCTAAAAAAGGAAAAGATGGGGAAGAAATCTTTTTTTCTTGAAAGATGTTTGTTTTTTCCTACTACTAAAATCTTAATTTATTTTTATTCTATCTTCCCGGAGTCCATTCTCCGGGAAATCCTGTTTCAATAATTCTTGTTTCCTGTATAATAGATTCTATTAAGATTCTTTTATTCCTTTATTTGATTTGTATTCTTTTTTTTTTAATTGATAACTTTATTTGAAATAATATCAAAACAATTCTTATTTGATAGGGCTATTTGCGCAAGTATTTTACGATTCAGAAGCAATTGTCTTTTGTACAGATTGTGGATGAAGAGGCTATAACTATAGAATAGCCTATCCTCACGAATTACCGCATTTATTCGAGTGATCCACAAACGACGAAAATCTCTCTTTTTCCTGCTCCTATCTCGATGAGAGGAAATCAAAGCTCTCATTCTTTGTTGAGTAGTCGTTCGAGTCAGTCTTGAATGAGCCCCTATAAAGGTTGATGCAAATAAACGAATCTTTTTTCGACGTCTCCGAGCTGTATATCCTCGTTTAACTCTGGTCATTGAATCAAATGAAACTTTATTGAATAACTAATTGATTTCTCTTCTTTCAGTCATCCTTTTCTTCCGGTCGATTAATAACAAAACGGATTCTTCCAATATATAAAATATAAATTCCAATGGCTTTTGCGACTATGACCTTCCCGACCACGATTTTTTCTTTCTTCAAGGCATTTCGCCTCGAAATAAGAAATTCGACTGCTACTAAAGAAGAAAGAATAGTGGGTTTCCTCGTTTTTATGGCAACTTCTGAAACGGTGAGGTCCTCTCTATACACCGGAGCCTCTTCTTTCATTTCATCAAAATTTCTTGTGAACTTGTATAGTTCACACTCTTTGGCTATACCCATCCATTTTTAAATTTTAAATTCTTTTTTCAATTCTAATTCTAAAGTAATAGTCCTTTTCACAAAAAAGCTATCCATATAGTGACGGTATTTAATTCTGAAAGTTGGCTAGGTAGCTGACCTTGTTAGTCCGTTTTTTTTTCAAGAAAAAGAATAGAAGCATAACCTTTTTCCTCCGCTTAATGGATAACTATTTGTTACCAATGGAGAATTCCTTCTCATCTCAAACGGAGTGATTGGATTTGCACCAATAGAAACCATAAATTCATAACATAATTAAGTAGATAATAGATCTTGATACNCATTATTAGTGGTTGCATAATGTTATGCTTGTCTTATTGGAACTACTGTACTTGCACTTAATATTATTAAAGATTCATCAATAGCATTTCCTCTAAAGCCTCAAGAGCACAAGATTCATTCATTATTGAATTTGATTTTATTGAAGAGGTTGTACTTCGTGAATATTTTTTAAATGTCATTATTGTAATATATACATCTAATTTTGCTTCATTTGAATTTCCGCTAACGTCTATGTTAGAATTTGTTCATGAACATAGATCTAAAGTTAAGTAAGATTTAAAATTTAAATTTGAAATGAAAACTGTGATCATTTCTGAACTGAAGTCTTAATTAGAATTTGAATGTGAATTTAATTGAATTTGAGCATGAATTGATTTTTGAATCTTTATCTTTATTAAAATTCAAGCCTATCCATGATTGTGACTTGAATCAAAAAAAAAAAAAAAGATTTGTATATTGAACTGTATACATCAATCAAAGAATATGATGATATAACCATGATTTTGATACTCAAAATGTTAATGATTTTGATTTCATGATTTACAAACTTATAAAAATGACTTTAGGGAGAAAATAAAGTTGCACCAAGCTACCATTAAGACTCATTTATGATAAATACCTACATGAAGACTAATCTATAAGCTACTTTGCTTATTTTTCCTTAAAATAATGCTGTCAATCTAGATGATAGAATGCCATATTTATATGATTAGCTTGCTTATCGATGAACATTTTATGGAACTTAGTTATATTAATTTGAAGTTTTATTCATATCTCATTTTCTTAGAACTTGTTTGCCATTATTAGGAAGCACACTATTATTCCAGCGATATATTTATATGCATCATATGATATTGCTTCCTTTAATCATTTGTATGATTTGTTTATAAACATTCATAAAAATTGTTTTAATAAATGATGAAAATTTTAAGTACACCGAAACAAGAGATATGTGAAATTCAATCCAAGTGAAAAGATAATAGGTCTCTTAAATCCTAATGGCTTCTGTTAGATCGACACCGTCGAGACCGTCCGTCTCATGCTCCACTACGTTGACGTTGAGCCTGCCAAAATAGTTTGAAGACTTATGTTAAACGTAAGTCTAAAATGATAATTTAGTCATTTATTAGTTATTATTGTGGAATATAAATCAGACTTAATTTATTTAGGGTTCAGTTATGTGTGATTGTTGTATGCAATCTTATGGTTAAGATTTGGGAGAGATCACCTATCTCTTGAATTTTAGGTATTTATCTTTCATGTATTCGGGATTGTATCATTTTGATTTGGTACCGGCGGAATATACTATATTATTGCTACCCTAATTCCTATGGGAACTTCTCTTGTTCCTATCAAATTGGCATTAGAGCATTCAAGGTTGTTGCTTCGCTAGAAATCTGTCATTCGAGTTAGGAGATGTTTCTCTGCCTCGTATCATTCTGAAATCGTCATTGTGTTGCGCTTGTGACTGAACCTAACGATACAATCACGATTTGAGCTAACTGGGAAGTCAACGATAGGATCACTGGTTGCATTCATGATGGAGCCTCACGATACAGTCGTGATTCGAGCTAGCTTGGAAACCAGCAACGAGATCGTGAAGTACAGGAGTTCTACCTTTGTGATAAAAAACTATTTTGGGAGTAATGCTGGTAAGAAAAGTAGATATACGTGAGGAGAAACTAGAAGAAAAGGTGAGTCAAATAAAATATAGAATGAAGAAGCATTTTTTTTCTATGGACGGACGGTTCTCGTCCATAGAGGGGAGATTCATGACCCCAAAAGAAATGAGAAAGAATATCACAAAGTTTTACAGAAACCCATTGTCGCCTACCACAGATTAAGCAACGAAATCTGGAGCGGATGCAAGCGACAGTAATCAAAAGGATTTGTGCGACATTAGGGCAACATTTTTTGCTTTAGGCAGATCTGGAGCTGTGGGATCGAGTAAAGGAATCAGGAATGGATTCGAGCGACAACAACTGGAGAGAATCATGTGACATCTGGAGGTTTGGAATGAGGGAGTAGGAGGAACCAGACGACATGCAATTTGGGGTTGTTGAAGATCGATTCGAAGGATTTCAAGCTGGAACACATAACCACTGTGTGTGAAACTCTAGTCGAGGGATGCATCCAACCGCGTGCCTTATACTGTGGCAGGCAATTTAGAAGCTTATAAGGACGGGTGAGTCAGATTTATGGAAGAAGGGAAACCAATATGGGTCAAGCAAGGAAGCCTAACCCCTGCTTCATGAGTGTAACGAACTTTGGTCGAGGAAATTGAGGAGGAGACTCACGCATAAGGAAGTTGAAGATGTCGATCTTCTATGATTGAGTTTATCATATGGATAAACATTTTTCTATTAATAGGCTGATGGAGGAAGAAAAAATGATGGCAATGGATTTGTCTTTGGAAGGAAAGGTTCTAGTGTGGTATCAATGTAGAGAACAATTCCAACTAATCAAAACATGAAAAGAATTCAAGGACTAATTCTTGGGATGTTTCAAAACCACACGAGAAAGGGATTTATATGAATAGTTTTTTGCATTAGTCCAGGAAGGGTTCATCGTGGATTATAGACAGAAATTTGATATGACATCCAACCATTTGAGGGGGGATATTAGAATTAGTATTGGAAGGAAATTGTATAAAGATGTTGAAATGAGTGATTTGAGTAGCACTTAGTCTACTTAGTTAATGAGAATTGAGGGAAACTATGGAATTAGTGCAGTTGATTTAAAAAAAAAATGTAATGAAACATGTTTATAGAAGCAACACAAGTGGAGCAACAACAACAACAATAAAGCCTTAATCCCACTACGTGGGGTCGGCTACATGAATTCTTTTTCTCCATTGCGTCCTATTTAGTGTCATATTTTCATTTAGTTCTAGTAAGTTAAGATCATTTTTAATACAATAAGCCCAAGTCTTCCTAGGTCTACCTCTGACTTTCTTAACACAAGTCGAATCTAAAACATCTACTCTCTAATCGGATCACAAGTGGAGCGTCGTACTAAAATGCTACAACCACGACGATACCAAAAACTCAGTGAGATTCCAGAGGGGGAGGCTCCGCAAAACAAGAATAATGGGTCATGACCTTGCACAACATTCAAACGCCCGATAAAGACCGAGATTTAGAAGAAGCGAGCTAAGGGTTATGTTTTCGGTGCGATCAGAAGTTTGCCCCAGGATACCGTTGCAATGATCGAACCTTATAGGTTCTCAGAGTCTATGACAATAAGGAAACAAGGGATGAAAAAACAGATACTGTTGTGGTGGAGAAGAAACATCCTCACCTGGATATGGTAGAAGTCTCATTAAACTCAGTGGTGGGGTTATCTTTCAAACCACACTATGATACTTCAAGGACAGATCATAGTGCAAGACGTAGTGATGTTGGTAGATAGTTGGGTCACACACAACTTCATCTCTACTCAAGTAGTGAAGTAATTGGGGCTTCAGATGATTGACACAAGAAGTTTTGGAATCATGATGGGGACATGATAGGTGGAGAAGAGCGGGAGAGTTTGCAAATGGATGATTTTAACACTACAATGTATTCATGTGATGGAGAGTTTTTTTTTCCATTGGATTTAAGGAGCACAAAAATGATATTAGTTCTGAAATGGTTGCAATGTTTAGGAGAGACTAAGATGAACTGAAAACTCCTAACAATAGAGTTTCAAGAGATAAGACAAAATGACGATACTTCACGGTGACCCTAGCTTGTGCAAGATCTGGGTGACACCCAAGGCCATGGTTAGGGCAATATAGGATGCAGGGTTGAGATTTTGATCGAGTTGCATAGCATGGAAGAGACAATAGGGAATTGACAGAGATTACATCACCGATCCAATAACTCCTAATTTAAAAGTTTTTTAGTTGTCACGCGAATTGTCGTCTCGCAAGGAACACAAGCATGCAGTGACCCTAAGATCGAGGGTTTCTCCCATCAATGTCTGCCCAAATTGCTACCCCCAAATACAAAATGATGAGATTGAGAAATTGATATGAGAGATGTTGAAGGTCGGGATCATATAAGCTTGCTAGTGGATGGGAGTTGGTATTTCTGTGTGGATTATCAGATAGTGAATAAAGAAATAATACCATACAAATTTCCTATCCCGATGATTGATGAGTTATTGGACAAGTTGTTTGGGGTTGCGGTATTCTCCAATGTTGATTTGAGGTCAGGATACCATCCGATCCGGATGTGATAAACATATATGCATAATACTGCATTTCAAGCTCTTGAGGGCCACTACGAATTTCTGTTTATTCCATTCGGGCTCACCAACTCATTGGCTGCATTTCACCCTTTGATGAAAAAAGTATTTTGGCCTTTCTTCCGGAAGTTTGTGTTGGTGCTCCTTGACGATATCTTAATGTGCAGCTGTTCCTTGGCAAACCACGTTGACCATTTGAGAAATTTGTTGATGGCACTCGAGGTGTCAGCGATTCCATCGAAGGTGGCAACTATGTTGGATTTGTCACAACCTAAAACATTGAAGGGGTTGAGAGAACTTTTGGGACTTACAGGATACCATCAGAAATTCGTGAAAGTTTACAGTTTGATTACATCGTCGTTGACAGAGCAATTGAAAAGTGGGGGGAAACTGCTTTTGAGAAGTTAAATAAGGCAATGACGAGCCCACCAGCATCGGTGGTACTTAATTTCAGTGAAATGTTCATTATAGAGAAGGATGGCTCAAGCTATGAGTTATTCACAGTCCTCATGCAGCGTCAACGATCCATTGCTTATTTCAGTTTAAGTGTTGATGGCGAGAGCCAGACTCAAGTTAGTTTATGAGTAGGAACCATATGACTTGATCAAACAAGAGTTTTCTCTCATTCACCGTGATAATGTATTTTTTTGGAGTGGGGAATAATATTAGACTTGCGCCTACAACACCATCCGCCGCATTCTCAAATGAGACGATGTCGAGCCTGCTAAATAAGTTCAAATTCTTATGTTAGGGATAAAACTAAAGGGCAATTTAGTCATTTATTAGTTATTATTATGGAGTATAAACAAGGCCTAATATGTTTAGAGTTAGGTTATGTGCGGGTTATGTTTGGGAGAGATCGCTTACCTCTTGAATTGTTGGTGTTATCTCGAGATTGTTTTTTTTATTTGCTACCGGCGGAATAAAATCTACAATTTCTACCCTAATTCTTACGGAAACTTGTCTCATTCCTATCAACTGCTTACAGAAACATTTAAGAAATTAATTGCTAGAAAATTAGGACCATTTAAAACCCTTCAAAGTATTGGATGAATGCTTATAAGTCTAAACTAAAAAAACAATCTGGCAATAGTCTAATTTTGAATGTTATTGATATAACTTTATATCATGAATATGAACCAATCCGTTAGTTTTTTCTCTTTTTTTTTTCATTTTCATTTGGAAATCACATCCAATGTATCATTTATCTGATCTCAAGCTTTTAACCAGTCATATACTTGAATCTGTTATTGGAAAAGAAATTATATTCATTCTTAATGGGTGGATGCCAAATATACTTTAGAAGGGATAATTGCATGCAAACCACCCAAACATTGATATCTGGGTGATTGCTTTGAACTACCGAACCAATGTATGCACGAGTGTCACAATCAAATTATTGAGAATTTAATAAAAATGAAACATATGAGTCGGGTTTTACAATGAATCTTGATATTTGAGTGAGAATTTGGAAAATGGATGAAGAGGGTGGTTGATTTGTAAATAGCAAGCTCCTTATTTTATTTACTTGATGGAAAAATAAATAAAGTTGATTAGAAAAATAGTATTGGCAATTTGATGAGAAGCCCTTGCAAATGATTAATTTCCTTGTTTTTTTCATTTATTGTTATTGCGGGTATAAATAGATTTATTATGTTTAGGGTTAGGTTTATGCAGGAGATTGGGTTGAGAGGCTTAAGTTTAGGGTTTTGAGAGGAATTTACTAGATCTCAAACTATAGGAATTGGGCTTGGCTTGTTTCTTACAAGCTAATGATTTGTTTTGCATGTTTAATGTTTGCAACTTTATCTTTGTTTTCAACTTTGTGTGATAATTCATGCGTGCATCTAACATTAATATGTTTGAAGACTTGTATACATATCATTCAATCCTTGTGTTTTTACATAACTAACACACAAACTTCAATCTTTATGTACATGGTGCATTTCTTATGCATGGAGAGGCATATTTTATTTTTTAAAAAGTTAAAATTGTGATGTTTTTGATATGGAACGAAAGACTCGGTTGGTGTAAATGTAAAATGTAAAATTTACGTGTTAGATAGATATGTCAATACATAAGAATTTGGTGGTATCCATGTCGCTGACCTAATATGTTTCATTGCATTCATTTCAAAGTTTGAGAAAATTGATCTCACTTTTTGCTATTATTTCAAGTTATTTCATATTTAGAAAAGATAATGGTATTTTTTATGTATGTACATAATATTCTGATATTTTGTTTATATGATGTTAAATATTTAAGTGGAATACATGTAAATATGACCGTCCAGGTGTTAGATATGAAAAATACATTAGAATTTTGGGTTATGAATGTAAAATATTTACATACATGCTCATAATTCTAATGTATTTACGTATCTAAACCCCAAACTTCAATATTTATTTTTATAATTAGGGGTGTAAACGAACCGAACATGAACGGATAGAGCTTGTGTTCGTATTTGGTTAATTTAAAATTTAGTTTGTTTGAAATAAGCTCAGTGTTCGAAAGTGTTCGTGAAGTCACTGTTCGTGTTCGTTTCTTAACGTACGAGTCGAACATGACCCGAACATGAGTTGTTCGCGAGTGACAAGCCAATTTGACATCCATAAATTAATATATATAAATAATATATTATATTAATTATATAACTTATATAAATATATAATATCTATATGAGGATATTACTAATATAATATATTAATACTAATATAATATATTAATACTAATATAATATATTAATACTAATATAATATATTAATATATTATTATTATTAATTTATTGTATATTATAATTTATGAAATTTAATTTTTTAAAATATCATAAATTATATATATATATATATATATATATATATAATTATTTTAAATTATTTTATATTTCGAAATTTGAACACGAACAAACGCATCTCTGTTCGTGTTTGGTTCGTTTAACTAACCAAACGAAAAAAATTTATTCACATTCGTCTCGTTTACTTTTCCGAACGAATCGAACACAAACTCATTGACAAACCGAACACAAACTCATTGACAAAGCAAACATACACATCGGTGTACAGGCCTACTTATAACATACACATCGGTGTCAGAAATTTAAGCATGGTATTTACATACATACGCCACAATCCATTTTCAGGCTCTACTCCACTCATCTCATCTGTACCACGAAGCGAAGCACGCATTCGCCAACCATGGCGTCAAGTTCTCCCAACTTGAAGTCGATCTTCCCGCCATGATGGCTCAAAAGGACAAAGCCGTATCCGGCCTCACTCGCGGAATCGAAGGCCTCTTCAAGAAGAACAAAGTCACCTACGTCAAAGGTCATGGAAAACTCGCCTCCCCCTCCGAAGTCTCCGTCGACACCCTCGACGGCAGCACCACCACCATCAAAGGGAAGAACATCATTATCGCTACTGGCTCCGACGTCAAATCCCTCCCCGGAGTTATCATCGATGAGAAGAAGATCGTCTCATCCACCGGAGCCCTATCCCTCCAAACCATCCCGAAGAAGCTTGTTGTGATTGGAGCCGGCTACATCGGCCTCGAGATGGGATCCGTTTGGGGGCGTCTCGGATCCGAAGTCACCGTCGTCGAATTCGCGCCAGACATTGTGCCGACCATGGATAGCGAGATTCGAAAGCAATTCCAACGAATGCTCGAGAAGCAGAAGATGAAGTTCCTCCTCAAAACAAAGGTTTTAGGGGTTGATACATCTGGAGATGGCGTCAAGCTCGAACTGGAAGCAGCTGATGGAGGCGAGAAGCGCACGATCGAAGCCGATGTAGTTCTCGTTTCTGCTGGCAGAATCCCTTTTACCGAAGGGCTTGGCCTGGAAAGAATCGGCATACAGACCGACAAATCTGGCAGGATCATTGTCGATCACAAGTTCACGACGAGTGTTCCGGGAATCTACGCGATCGGCGACGCGATTCCGGGACCCATGCTGGCGCATAAGGCCGAAGAAGACGGTGTCGCCTGTGTGGAATTCATCGCCGGAAAAGAAGGTCACGTAGATTACGATCTGGTGCCTGGAGTTGTCTACACTCATCCAGAGGTGGCTTATGTCGGGAAAACCGAGGAGCAGGTTAAGGCCGCCGGAGCAGATTACCGTGTCGGCAAGTTCCCTTTCATGGCGAACAGCCGGGCGAAGGCCATCGACGATGCGGAGGGCATCGTCAAGATCATCGCCGAGAAGGAGACTGATAAGATCCTGGGAGTGCACATAATGGCGCCGAACGCCGGCGAGCTCATCCATGAGGCGGTGCTGGCGTTGCAGTACGGAGCTTCGAGCGAGGATATCGCTCGCACGTGCCACGCACATCCGACGATGAGCGAGGCGGTGAAGGAGGCGGCCATGGCGACTTACGATAAGGCCATTCATATCTGATGGGTGAGTTCTGATCTGCGAGTTCTGTTTGTTAATTTTTATTGAAATAATTGTGGGGTTATAAATGTAATATGAGACCCTCTTTTGACATTTCTAAAAGTTTTTCATTTCTCTTGCACTATTTATTTTTCATGTCTGGAAAATTAAATTTTGTTTTGTTTAATGTATTTTTGTATCATCAAATGCTTTTACATATATGTCATCCAAAACATTGATATTTATAAATTAATCTCTCAGGTGATTTTTCCGAACCATGGAACCAATATATTCATGTGTGCTATGATCAAATTATTGAGATTTTCACGGGTTGGAGTTTTGCAGTGAGTTTTGATATTTGAGCGAGAATTTGAAAATTGGATGAAAGATGATGGTTGATTTGTAAATAACATGTTTCAGGTGGTCTAGATGTAATTGCTTCTTTTTAATTTTGCTTATTGGTGTTTACATGGTCATCATGTATTTCTCATGTGTTACATACAAAACATCTAAATTTTAGTATTTATTTGCATACATTGAAATTTCTAACATGTCATAAAAATATCACTTGTATTAACTCTTTAGAAGATTTGCATATATGTTCCATTTAATTCTTGTGGGTCTGTTTGGGGCAGCTTATAGGTGTGGGCGGCGTTTTCAAAACGCCACCGTACTGTTTGGTTCGCGCGTTTCACCAGCTTATCGGAAACTGCGTTTAGGTTTTTACACTAAACGCAGGTCGCTTATCCTGAAACTCACAAACTATTTTTCAGGATAAGCAGTTTATCTTGAAACGCACAAACTGCCCCAAATGGACCCCTAGACTTCAATTTTTATATATATGCCACTTATGCTTGAAAACATGTAACTTTTTAGAAGTTAAAATAGCGATATTTTTTTATGTGATGTGAAAAATTTGAGTGGTATAGATGTAAAAAATAAAATTTAGGTCATCCGCCTTTTTATTAAGCCTTCAAATTCATCATTATGGATATAAGTAGAAAATATTTGCGTTAGCATATGCATATGAACTTTTATTATTATTAAAGTTATTATGCGACACAATATATAAATTATGATTGATTTAAGTATTTGTTATATTTTTAAAAAAAATAAATTAAAGATAATAAAAATTATATAATCATGATTTCTCGTAATAATTTATATGGTCGCTAATGCATTATAGTTTTCAAATTAAAAAATGCTCAAATTATATAGTTAGAAATTTTGGAAAATTGTAAGAGTAAATTTGTTTTCTGAATGTGTATTTATAATCAAAATATTTGATTCATTGAGTTGATTCTTTTAAATATAAGACCGCCCTATTTGAGATTGATTAAAAAGATAATAATTTTTTTTTTCCGAAATGTAGATAATTGATTAAATAGGCTATTATTATTGCATGCTTGTAGTCAAATGTTCATCTTATAAATATGAGTCCATAAACATCAATAATCATTTAAAATCATGCCTAAATGACATCAAAAAGTGTAATTTGAAACAAAATAAACATTTTCCACAACTATTTAAACGTTTAAATAAACTTTGATTCAATGTGCTTGTAATCAAAATGGTTATCTTTTTGAGATTAGTCCCATGAATCTAAAATAATGTCAATCTTCATTCATTTGAAATTGAAATTATTGTTTGATGGGCGGTATAGTTATGTATTAACGTCGCAGTATTGTATAAAGATCTGACACATAGATAAAAGACTATGTGATAGAAGGAACACCGGAGATTTCTATGTGGAGAACCCGAAAGGGTAAAAAAAGAGTTTGTCTTAGTTGAAATGATTTCACTATACCAAAGTATGTTACAAGACTTTATCGCCCCTTGAATAGTTGGAAGCAACATTACACAAGTGGGAGTTATCAATATAACCTCTGTTAGGGGAGTGGCGAAATATGTTAGGGAAGTGGCGGCAACCTAACCGTCATGAATGAAGATCGAC
>NEWO01000026.1:2153480-2207427 GCA_003013225.1 Phalaenopsis aphrodite
TTAGCGGTGGTCCGATGGCAATGACAACGATAGTCCGACTATGGTGACAACGGTGGTTCGGTGGCGGCAACAATGTTCTAACAATGGCAACGGTGGTGGCCGACAACAGTGATCTGATGATGGTAGCAACCCGAAAGACACTGGTCTGGTGACGGGGAGCTCAGGGCCCCTTAAGAGCTTGAAGCTTCTTCAACCTTCTCCTCCAAATCCAAGTCCCCTCTCATGAACAGAGTGAAGGTCTATATAGCTTTTGTGAGCAGCGTCACATAAAATTATTGCATGAATCCGAAAACTCCATCGGATGACCCATAGTGATTTCATTGATCGATTATAATATTTTGAGTATTTGAATTTCTTAATGATGTCAAAATTATGTGATATTGGACTCATTGGATTCGTCTCATCGAGACACTCAATTTGCCTAAGAATATGCCAGATTTGGAGATTATTTGGTCCCTAAAAGTGTTTCAAAGCTTCTTTTTATGCTTTAAGTGCATGGTTTGGGCTCACTATGACTCCAATCATCATCTTTGTCGTTTGGTTCATCTCACAGAGACACTTCACTTGATCATAAATTTGAGTGTGGGCATTTCTAGATATATATATATATATATATATATTGTAATAAAATAACAAATTTTACAAGAATAATTTGCAAAATATCATACAATTTTTATGTACTTACATGTCATATAAGCTTTCATATTTATAGTTATAGCACTGTTGTCATAACACTTATTGAAAAATGTGTATTTTAATTTTTAAAATGTTAATAATGGTGATATTTTTGACATGATGTTAAAGATTGAGTGAGAATTTAGAGACATCTTCACTTTTCAAAGCTCTTCTTCAGCGCTCCATTCCTGTGAGATATATAAGTTATGAGCTATTAGATCATAAGATAGTTCTTTCCGCTCTTATGAGCGCATGCACCATTATAAAATTATCATGCACATCCAAAATGCCTCTGTTGTGCATCTATGCACACTTCTTTTACAAGTTAGACCATCCTTAATTCTGCTCTCCTTCATGGGAATTTAAGACATTTACTAGACTACCAAGCTTTTCATTGAACTACTTCAACATCTAGAAGGTGTTTGGTGCGGCAATGGGCTGACGGTGCTTACCCGGAATGCACCATTGGTCTGTTTGGCCTGTACGTTGCAGGCGTAGTAGGGTTGCGGCGGGTTGTGTTCCGCAGTTCAGGCAAAATTTCTTTCAATTTTAACCCTTTTCACTTTCAATATTTCGTCGTAATATCCCCGATAAAGGATGGACATTACTCATATTGGTTTCACCTCTCTCTCACTCACTTTCTCTCTACTTCATTACTCTCTAGCTTCATCTGGATTGTTTCAATTTGAGTTTTTGTGGCATAGCATTTGCAACTTGTTATGGTATGACTCATATATCATATAAGGACAGAAGCTGGATCGAAGCTGAGCGGAAGAATCTGTCCAAATTGGGAAGTTACGTGGGTTGGGGTGCGGGGGCAAAGCCCCGCGGTATGGTACATGGGTAATGTTGTAATTACATTTTGTGCCTAGGATTTACTCCTGGGATTATAAATAGGCATGTAAGTAATCACAGGAGGTATCCTCTATTCTGTAACATGTTTTCTAAATATTGAAAGGAATCGCCGCTCTACTCCCGAGGACGTAGGCATCTTTGCCGAACCTCGTTAAATCTGTGTTCTTCTGGATTTGTGTCGGTTCTAGTTTTTCTTCGCCCTAATTTTCTCAACACAACCTGACTCTTTTTCTCCAAAATTTTAGATTTTTTAGATGTTGCCTTTCCGCGGTCGTTGATTTCTTATTTTGTTGAGCAAATGTGATGTTATATGGAATCCTTAGATGGGGAGGATGGCGTTTGATTTGGATTCTCTTAGTTATTTATTTTTGTCTTTCTATGATCATGATATGATCTTCTTGAAATGTATATTGGCTATTTGTTTTTGTAGTTCTGTGATCACTGGTCTGATATCGTTGGATTGTCTTTTTTGGTTTGTTATTGTTGTAGTTGTATGATCAGACATACAAATCATCAGAAACATCATTTTTACATATATATTATCGAAAAAAATTGATATTTACAAATCAATCGCCTAAATGATTTTTTTGAACTACAGAACCAGTATATTTATTCGTGTTATGATAAAACTATTGAGAATTGATAAAAATGAAAAATACGAGTTGGGGTTTTTCCATGAAATTTGATATTTGAGCGAGGACTCGAGGAATTGATGAAAGAAGGCGGTTGATTTGTAAATAGCGAGTTTTGGGTGGTCTGTATGTAATTGCCTCTTTCTAATTTTGATTTTTATGGGGTTTACATACTTATCATGTAATTCTCATGTCTTTACATATACAACCTTCTAAATTTTAGTATTTATCTGCATAATATTCAAAATTCTAATATCTCATAAAAATGTCACTTATTAACTTTTTAGAAGATTTACATACATTCCATGTAATTTTTCTGTACTTGCCCAACACTATACTTTAGTTTTTACAAATATGCCACTTATGCCAGAAAATATGTAATTCTTTAAAAGTTAAAATAGTGATATAATTTATTTGTTGTTGTGAAAGATTTGAAGGGGTATAAATGTAAAAAGAATAATTTAGGCATTAGCAATGTAAATACATAGAAATTGGTTGGTAGGTATGTAAATGCCCCTAACTTCTCACAATTGAAATACACATTTTCATGTGTCTATTTTGTTGTAACTATTACACCATAGTGTTTTTTTATGTAAATATATAAAAAATATGTCGTATGCATGTAAATCACTCTTTTCAATGCTCTTCTTCAACACCCCATTCCTGTGGGATTCAAGTTAGAGCTATCAAATCAAATGATGGCTCATTCCACTCTTACAAGCACATGCACCATTATAGAATCATCATTCACATCCAAAATGCCATAGATGTGCATCTATGCACAAGTCTTCCCAACTTCCTCACAAGTTATATCAGCCCTTATTTCTACTCCTCTACATGGGACTATCAAGAAATTCACTAGATTACCAAGATTTCCATTGAGCTACCTCAACATTAGGCGGTGTGGCACGGCGGCAGGCCGAGGAACACACAGTCGGCTTGTTTGGCTTATGAGTCGCAAGCGGAGCAGGGTCGCGACGGGCTAAGTTCCACATTTCAGGCAGAGTTTATTCCATTTTATCCCTTTTCATTTCCAATATTTCATTGTGATATCCCTGATAAAGGATGAATTGGGGCATTGTTCATATTGGCTTCAACTGTGATGTTCTATGCGTGTGTTGGGATTGTTCTTTGTGGTTGCTCTCATTTTACCTCACTCGGCTGATGACATGCCCAAACACCTACCCTGTCTCTCTCTCACTTTCTCTCTGCTTTGTTACTCTCATGGCTTCATTTGGATAGTTTCAGTCTTCTTATAATAACAAATTATTTATTTGTTTTTTTATTTATTTAAATTGATCTTGAGACCTCTCTTTTCTTAAACTTTATCTTTTTATTACTTTTCTATGCTATGATAAATGCATCGATAGCTTTATAATGTAAGTTTTTTCGGTGGCTTGATCGTTTGACTTTTAAAAGTAATATTACAATAACATTACTTCTTGGTATTATAATTTTAATTTTTATATTATTAAGTGATTTATGTTGTATAACTTTTGATAAAATATTATGAGCTTATGAATTTTTTTAGAATTTCATATATGTTATTTTGTATGTGTTAATTTTAAATTGCTATCTTAAATATATCATATATACATGGAAAGACAATATGTTCCTTATTTTAGTTGAATAGTTGAAGAAACCAGACAAACATAACTTCGCCCATAACAGCATCTTCTGCAGCTGCTTCTTAGCTACTTCTTCTTCGAACAGTTGCATCCACCCCATACAGACACAGATTCTTATGATTGCTGGAAAGGTGAATCTCCCATTTTTTTTCTCTCCAATCTACTCAATATTAAAAATAGTTAAAAGACTTCGAGACATAGCGGCCGAACAAGAAGATTCAAGTCATGTAGTTCATGATTTATCATTCATTAAGAAAATAAAAATAAAAACTTATTAAAACTAAAATAAACTTCATAAATATAACTAATCTTTCAAAATAAACACTAACTTTTCTCACATGTAGAACACTGTTTCACTTAACAGAGTGAAATCGAACTCCAGCAGAGCTCAGCTCTGCGGCACTTTCTTCTCATATTCTCTCGCAAACTGCACAAACCTCTCCAAGCCTCCCTGCAGGAGGCCTTCCAGGAAAGGTTTCAGTGCCTGCAGAGCCAAAAGCTTATAAGCAACATTTCAGAGAGAAAGAGAGAGAGAGAGGTTTATGAATTTCTGTTACTTACTGCTGCAATGGGGGATAAAATTTCAGGAACTTCATAGGAAACAGTCAGCTGGATTGTTGCAGAATGATAATAAAAGAAGTGTGAGAAAGAATGGTTACTAAGGAGGTACGATTAAGCCGCTTAAAAAGACGAGTAATGAGCTTATTGAATCTTAGCCTGTTGGTTGAGAGCTTAGGCGTTCTCAACCGAGAGATATTAAGTTCAAGGCCACCCATAGGTGGAGGATGCGAGTTTGCGATTAAATTCATTAAGAAGTTATAAAAGAATGAATATTTTTATACATGCCACTTAATTCCTATGTATTTATTTATATACCTAACTAAATTTTAATTTTTAGATATATACCACCTTACTTATGCATGAAAAAGTGCATTTCACTTTTTAAAAGTTAAAAAAGATGATATTTTTGATATGATATGAACGATTGGAGCAGTATAAATGTAAAAAAGCAAAGTTTAGATGTTAGAGATATGTAATACATAGGAATTGGGTGGTATGTATGTCAATGCCCAAAAGAATAAACTAGATATATAAAAAAAAGTTGGTTGATTTTTAGTTAGTCTCCTTATATTAGTGTTTAATACTATTTGCAAATGAAATATTAGTGATAAAGTTGTTTGCTTCTAAAGAATATAGGATTATTACAATTTATACAAGTTGCACATTAAAAATAAGCGTACAAGCCACCCGAAACTTGGTATTTATAAATCAACCACTCTTGTTTATTTATTTTTCAAATTCTCTCTCAAATATCAAAGTTCATGTTAGAACTGCAACCCATTTTTTTTTTTTAATTTTTATCAAATTCTCTATAGTTTTATCGTGACACGTGTAAATACATCAGTTCGATGATTCAAAAAAAATCAAATAGATTGTCAATTTGTAAATGTCAGTGTTTCAGGTGTTCTTCATGTAATTATCCATAAAAATAAATAGGACACGTGTAAATACATCAGTTCGATGATTCAAAAAAATCAAATAGATTGTCAATTTGTAAATGTCAGTGTTTCAGGTGTTCTTCATGCAATTATCCATAAAAATAAATAGGATATTAATTTTAATATGGAATTATCTGATAAATTAACAAGTTTATTTTCCATAGGCAGAATAAGTCCGTATACAGGATGAAATTCAAGACTTTTCACCTCAATTCTGCATGATGATGGACCTCTAGGATAAAATCGAACAGCACCTCTGCATCCAAAATATAAGAAAACCATTTATCATTAAAAAAAGTGAAAAATTAAAACTTTTCTATATGGGTTTAAGAAATTCTATATTGTGCTCTGCATTACATGTTTTGTTCAAGATAATTATGTTCATACCCAAGGGTGGAAGTAGAAAGACTCTAGGATGGGCAATTGAACACCCTAAAATAAAGAATTTCTCTTAAAAAGTTGAAAAATAAAATTTAGAAATTTAACAAATGTATTAGAAATTCAGAAATGTACATGTTGAAGAATAAGAATCCTTTTTTTCTCAGGTATGGTGAGCCTTCGAACTTGACCTTTTGGAATTTTTCACTTTCTTTCCAACCAATGTACGTGCTGAAGTACACTAGGATTTCTTGATATCAAAAGAACCCCATTGGATTTTCTTACCCACAAAATGGATGTCTACGTGCTAAAAATGTTGCAAGGATATGACCTTGCTAAGAAAGGGACTGTGGAATACAAGTGATGTTTGTCAACAAATTTATCATTCAGTATGAATCTGAAGGCGTTCAACACGAATATCAAGGCACTTTTGGGGTTAGAAATGTTGCAATTCAAATTAGAAATTATCCAGAAATTCAATTTTCAGCAACTTATAGTCAAACTGACCGGCTCAACGACACAAACTTAATGCCACCCAAATTAATACAACCTAAGTTAAATCAAGTTGAGTCCAAGCTGTTAAACAATTTTTAGAGGCTTTATGTGGTTAATTAAAAGGCAAATTGACTTCAAATTTGACAAGCTTGTAGTTAAATCGAATGTCTCGATGAGACGAATCCGACAAGCCCAATATCACTCAATTTCAATGTCATTAACGCATTTAAATATCCAAAAAATAACATCTGATCAAGAGAATCACTATGTACCGTCTGATGGAGTGGTCTGCATTCCTGCAATATTTACAGATGATGACACTCCCAAAACCTGTAAATAGGGCCCCACTCCCTTCATGAAAAGAAACCTGGATCTAGACTGAGAGGTAGACAAAGACTAAAATCTGGACTTAGAGTAGTTAATTTTTAGAGTTGTTTTGGACTGAAGACCCAACAATCACTTCCAACCTATGTTGTCGCCGACCACCGTAGACCATCACCCACCGCCCGCCGTCGACTGCTACCTGCCGCTCCCCGCTTTTGCCATTGGTAGACTTGGTCGAGTAATGACAAACGTTGCAACGAAACACTTTGCATCAAGGGCAGACCCATGTAGGGTTCAAAGGGTAATTGTCCCCCCCTCAAATTCAGACTATTACTTATATGGGAGGGTGATTTGGCCTTTTGCCCATTCTAAATATCACTTTGTCATTCATTGTCCTAGCCCCTCCCATATTGGTTCTAGAGGGGTAGTTTGCCCCCCTCAAAAAAGAGGTTTGTTCTGCCATTGCTTTGCGGAGTAATAACAAACATTGTAGAGTAATGAAACACCATGCAAAGTAAAGATGTATATTGCAAATTCAGAAAACACTCGAACAAAGTAATGCAATGTCCTAAACACCCTCTAACAATGTACCCCATATTTCCACCGGTAACTCTCACTTGCAACTGCTCCTGACCGTTGTATAATGAACATTTTAGTGTTCGAACATTGTACTTGGAGAAACCAGGTAACTCTATCCCGATTGTGGGAAAATGGTTCATATTTTTATTTGTAAACTTATAGTTGAACATTTTTATTGAGTCAGACCCCGTGAATTTTTCCCTTTCTGGGTTTTTCCACGTAACATTTTTTTGTCTTTTCTTATTATTTTTGTCATCTGCGCGTGTATGTTGGATTTCATATGACGTTGAGACAATAATCTATTACTCAACCGACAAAACTTTTCTGGCACAAAAATTTCTGGCACCATATATGGGAAACGCAATCCCACCATCAAAGGACTTGTATAATTTGTTGAATGATCACCAGACATAATACTCGTAACAATAGAGCATCTCGTTCCAACAACAATCATTTTAGCGGACAATCACGGAGTCAGCGACATCAAGCCTCAGCCTTTTCCCGCCCTGGAAACGTTATCCTGACAGCGAAGGCGCCTCAAGTCCCTCTCTGGAAGACCGAGTGCAAAAGATAAAAAAAGTTTTGGAAAGTGATTCTTCAACTCCTACATGAGGCTTAGCAGTTGTTGTTCGCACAACTAAATAGAAAATGCTTAACACAAGGTCAACAACTAGTAGGAAATGCCCCACTTGAGAAACTCTTATTAGGCCCCCTCCCCATGGCGATGGGACTCTTCCGCCAGGCTAGGATGCCAATCTCTTTGATACTGTGAGTTCTACTCATCCATCCTGTGCAGCTAAGCCAACAGGCAGCCCTCCAACAATGACAGGAAACCTAGCCCAGCTACGTCTTGCTTCCACTCCTAAACGTGTAATCTTTGATGAGCTACATTGAATGGTTAGAGCAGAGTTCCATCTGGGGGATATGAATCGTCTCCTCGCTCGTAATTTCCAAGAGTCTTCAACTTTAGCTTTAGGTGATCCTCCAACACCCCCTACTTGTAATTTTCAAGAGTCTTCAAATTTAGCTTAGGTGATCCTCCAACACTCCATCCCATCAGACTTCAAGCTCTCACACATGGACTCCTATGATGGGGTCTCATACCCAAATGAACACGTTGACCATTAGCGAACTATCATGCACATCTAGTGTGCTTTTAATTCGCTTCTTTGTCAAATTTTTGCTGCCACTCTCAAGGGTCAAACTCACACTTGATTCTACTCTCTCTCGAAAGAAACTATCCACACATTCAATGAACTCGTCAAACTATTTGTGGAGCAGTTTATAGTGAACTGAAGGATTATAAAAGCCAAAAATAAAAAAATAACTATGAAGGATATACCATGCAACTCATTCCATAGAAACTATTGTTTAAGGGTAAGTGGCGTAGTCATGAGCTTTTCAGAGAGACACAATTTGACTATTTAAAGCATATAATCAAATTTTTATCATACCTAAATAATATGACCTCTAAATATATTTTAGTTATTGTATTATTTATTATTTAAATAAACTTAAATTTAAAACTTAAGAAAAAGTAAAACATTTTCAAATTTTTATTATGATTAGAAAAAAGAACAAATACATAAATATAACTAACAAATAAATAAATTTATTTAGAGCATTATATATATAGATATATATATAGTATCTTTGTAGAATAATGCAGACCTTAATAGACTAAAATATAGATTCAATTTTTCATAAAGTTTTAATAAAATCAATTTTAAAATCATAAGTCAATTTTAATAGTTAATCTTGTCACTTTCAAAATTCATTTTTCATTTCATTTTGATTTTGTTTATAATGTTATTATAAGATATTTAAATATGATGTTTTATTATATAATTGGGATTCAAATTTTAATATATAAAAAATTTTAATGAGACATCAATGATTGAATTCACATAGAATTTTGACAATTAATCAAATATTTTAGCGATATTTTATTCGAAATCTATAAGTTTGAAATATAATTGAATTCTAACTTGAGCATTATCTAAAATTTTATGTCAGAATATTTATGCATAAAATTTTGGAGCACATATATAAAAGTTTTGGGAAGGCCTTTGCCCCCTCGAGCCCCCCTTTGAATACACTCATATTAAGGGTTATGAACTCACATACTCTAATAATCTAGCATAAAAAATCAAGATGCATTTCTTCCCTCAATAAGCAAGTACTTAGCATTATAAAAGGCTATCTATTTATATGAACATGAAGGAGATACTAAAATATAAATATTTGTTCACAAAATTTTTATCTGTCCTGGTTAGTTTCATACCTACCATTATCATCACACCTACCATCATTGTCACACTTATCACCATTATTATATCAAAAAAAAATTTTAATATTTACCAGCAATCATGATAACAAAAATCTTCATCATAAGCTATGACATAATAAATATCCCAATGCCACCCCTAATCCTAATAACATAAAATAGCACAACAACATACGTGTTCGCAATACAACTATATAAATTTCTTCTGTAAATAAATACAAGACTTCAGGTCGATGACCACAACGATGTGTTGTATTAACACTATCTAGCTTCAAAAAATTCTACTAAATTTCTCAATGAAAGTCATGCATATATTGTGTGAATAAGGATGTCAATAGATCTATATAAAACAGGCAAGTCGATGAGACTCATACTGTTCGGCCGATTAATATAACTATTATAGGCATCTTGAGTGTCTTATGAGAACAGGAAAAGAATAAGGTTCCAACTAATAGCATAATTGATTACTAAGCACCAAAAGAAATCCCAAGCTCTTATAGATTACTTCAATCTGACCGTTAGTATGAGGTTAATGGACTTTGAAAAAATGAAGTTTTATGCCAAGTTTTCCATATATTTTTTTAAAATAACTCCCACATCATGATCATAGATAATTGTCTTGGGAAGCCCACAGCAGTTGGAGACAGCAGAACAATAACAAATTCCTCCACCCAGTTATTGACAATGAAACCGGGTCAATTTTTTCAAACTAAGTGGGATGATCAACCAACAGAGTGTAATGCGCAAACCTTTGAACATATGGAGAAGGTCGGAGAGTGGCAAGTCAACAAACTAGAACTACGACGACATATTCACTATTCTGGAACAGAAATATATTATCCAAGTTATATATGAACTTTGGACAATGGGTCGATGAGGGATATTGAAACAACAGACTTTCTTTGAACCAAAGAGATGGTTAAATGAAAAAGGGAGAACCACTCTGCAATTTGAGTGTTTTCATAACCCTGAATGGGATTCCCGGGGCCTCTTGACAAGTATCGCTCGAAGTACAAAAGTGGATCCTTTGCCAAACATATTCAAGTACATGATTAATAAACTAATCGCGAGGCAAATTCTACTGCCGTCATCTAGGCCGGATAGCTGCACAGTTAACATTTACGATGAAGAAGATTACAATCTACCGCATTTTGATCACCACAGTTTTGAACTACCTTTCTACACAATCTCACTTATGAGTAAGGGTGATGTGGTTTTTGGCAACAAGTTCAAGATATTGGGTCTGGGGAAATTCAGTGAATCATGTTTCGTTCCTTTACCACGAGACTCGGTTTTAGTAATGAAAGGAAACAATACTATCCTAGTCAAGCACTGCATACCTTTTGTCCTTAAACAACGAGTTTCCATCACTTTCAGAAAGATGAAAAGCTCAAACTGGCCTTTCAATAATGTCAAAGGCATTATGTTGGAGAGTGCCAAGCCATTATAACTTTGAAGATTTGACGATATTTATGTTCTAATGTTGTGACTGCTGATATTTATCATGTGTTTGTGAAAATTTGTTGTTCACTCATATGAATGTATCAAAAATAATGGATATGTTTATAAATGAATGAATATTATTTTCTTTAAAAGTAATTTCTTTTCTGACTGAATGAATGTAATGCTGAATTAAGCTTGAACTTTTATCAGGACGATGTTTGATGAATATATAAATTTTCAGATAAACACTGGTCTAAAAAATTTCTAAACTCAAACCTTTACAAACAAGCAAACAACTATTCAGCATATCATTTCAAAAAAAATAAACAAAAACAAACAAACGTCTTTTCGAGACAATTTAAATTTTCTAAGCAAAACATCCACAAAATCAATCAACTATTTTTTCAAAATCAAAATCAAAACAATCAAAGAACATATCAATCAAAAACACAATAATCAAAAACACAACAATAAAAAAACACATTAATAAAAAAGACAACAATAAAAAACACAACAATAAAAAATACAACAATCAAAATCAATCGAAATCATAACAAGATTAAAGTTTTCAAGATACCAAAAACTACAACAAAATCAAGAAAATCTCTCAAAATTTTCAAATGTCAAAACTGCTTTTAATTTTTAGGATGACGTCCTTAGACTACCCCAGTCACTGTTTGGACAAAGTGTAATGTCCCATGCAATCATACATCCACTAGCTGGAAAAATCACGGTTGTTCAAAAAATGAAACAACTTTTCATAACACAAGTTCAACAAAACAATCCAACAAACCAAAACTTTAACATAAACGCAATGCACAACAAATCCAATTTACACTTTTTCGAATCCATCAGAAGTTCGAGTATGTCCCACATAGCACCAAAAGGATCGGACCATGTTGGTTCTCTTCAGCTTAATCTATCGCACACCGAAAAAAGTTTGCATTTGATCAATCGGAAGCTGGAGCACGCCCCACGTGGCACAACAACAATGTGATCAAATTTGTTGACTTCAAATCAGTTAGGACTGATTTCAGTTGTCAATCCTTTAGGATAATAAATCTGAGAAGCAACAAATCACATATGTCTCTTTCATTTTAGCCCATTGTAACCCTTCTCTGAACCTTCTTCAAGTCCATTGGAAGTAGGAGTACGCCTTATATTGCACCAACACAATGCAGTTGATTGATCTTCCTATAATCGTCAATTTGTTAAGTCAGTAAATATGGATTAATATATGTCTTACTCTCATCCAGTATACTCAGCACAAACCGAAAAAGGTTCGCCAAAGTTAGTTTGATCTTATTCCAACTCTCCCCAAATTTGACTTTGGTCCATTGAAAGTTGAAGTATGCCCCACCCGACACAATCACAATATGATCAAGACAATTAATATCAGTTCAGTCAAGGTTGGTCTTGTGGATTAATCCTTTAAGTTGATAATTCTGAATTAAAGTAAATCTCCTAAGTGACTTTCTCTCAATCCAACATATCACACAGCAACGAGATATTTTGTTCCTTCAAAGCTTACCAGTTATAGTTGGTCGACATCCGGCCCGAAAGAAGCTAACACCTTGGCTAAGTAAAACTAGGATAGGATTATGTCTATATAACCGCTCCCTAAAGTCAGTCATTGCCCGACTCCGTGTCAAAACGCCTTACTTGAAGTTAAAGTGAACAAACTAATTTAAGTCAGCAGAGTTAGCTAATATCGTATAGTATTTCTAGGATTGGTCAATGGGCACCTGGAAATCGTACAGTCTATTGAACACCTACATAATACTATTTCTTTTCTCTAGGTTCATAGGATGTTAATAAACAAAAGGTTGGTCATAGAGTCTACGCCTTGTCTGATTAAGCCTAGAGCACAACCACTATCCTCTAGTGCAGTCATTGAACACTTTCGGACAAGGAAGTTGGATTTGGCTTAGCCTTACCCATTCCTTTCAGCAGGTGTAGCTGATGATCCATCGAAATTTGGAGCACACCTCATATGACACCATTACGATAGGGATCAGGCTCATTAATCTAGTCACAATTACAGTTGTTGATATAGGTTAATGCTTAAGGTTAGTAATTTTGAATTGAGATAACACTCCTTAACTCAGTTAACTCATTGGAAACTGAAGCTACATCTTTTCTTTCTCAGGTTCGTCAGTTTTGTTAACACGCCGGCCTCAACACGGACTGATGCCTTGCTTCTGTAAACCTAGGACGAGTCCTAGTATAGTCATTGCACACTACCGAGTTAGGATCGCTAATCTTATCTAGTGCGGGATAGAAGAACAAACTGGCATTGGCTCTTTATTATCGGAATTAAGCCCTGACACGACCCCTGCATTGAGGAACCTGGTTCATTGCTTTTACTATATTTTCGGGTATGGTAAAACAATGCATTGATTAATCTTAACTAAGTATGGAGCAAACAATATCCTTGTCAGGAACCTTTCTTGGGTTTAGTCATTGAATACCTAAACAATAAATCAACCTAAGCAAATCAAATCAACACACAACTCTCCCTTCTCGGTTCATCGACTTCAATCCTGGCATAGGGTTCGACAAGTCAATGCCTTGACTCTGTAAACTCAATAGAGTATGTGTGGCTATTTGGTATAATCATTGCACACTGCAAAAGAACCTTAGAAGCACAGGGGCCAATGGCCAACTTCTAAGACAACCAGGTCAGAGCTTAAGGTAGACATTAGTTCATGAACAATCTACTTTAAACTGACTACCTGACTTGCTTTCAATTTAGATCCCCGTATCATCTATCCTAATCAAGTCACCCCTGTGCACCTTTTAGGCTGAGAATAAGTTCTTGTTCTCTCTTTTCTAATGTGCTCAAGCACAACATATATTCACATCACAACTCTTGAAACCAAAACCCAAGCAAAATTAAACCAAATCATTTAAATATTCTTCTTGATCTAGTCATTCCGTCTATCTTCTAGGTTGGATGTTAATCCCCGTACTTTCCTCTTTAGTATAGACATTTTCTCTCAATTTTTTTACTATCTTCCAGGATCAATGATAAGCTCCAGCATTGTCCATTCTGATCTAGTCGACTTGTTCACTCCTTTGGGTAGATGTACGTTCACATCGGTTTTCCACCATAATGTGTCTAGGTAAACATAAAATCCCCAACAGATCCCAAACATTATAATTCACAAAACTCCAACTTCAAATTTCTGACATATCCAAATTAAATCGAATGTCCTTCAAACTTCATTGATCGTTTCGGTCAACGTCAATATGTATGGTGTACTTTGAATAGTTCACCACATATATTAGGGTATGTTTGTTGACCTCATTTTGGTTGCATAGGACTTGCACGGGCATCACCCCTTGGTCTGGTGCAGCCAGATTGGCCAAAGTAAACCTGCCCATTTTTTTAGCCTGGCATGTTCATGCCCAAAAGTACCTCGGTGTGGTCACGCCTAGCCTGGGCGTGACCATGCTTGAAAGTTCCTCAGCGTGGTCACGCTAGACCAAGGCGCGACCACGGGTGTGACCACTCCCAGGTATAACTGGAGTGAACACTCCGTTTGGCACGCCAGCGATCTGTGGCATTTGTCCACGGACCATACCACGAATCGTCGTGTCATTTCGTCGGGTGATCCTTGACTTTTTAATCATCTGATTCATATCTGTCGTCCATGCACCACCTAATCAGATGATCAAGAACTCTCTGCGACCACCTTCAAAGCCTATAAATAGGAGGTCTTCGGCATTCTCAGTGACATCCTCAACTCTTTGGCACTTAACTCGGATAAGTAAAACAAAGGAAGAAAAAGGAAAGCATTCCTCCAGCGAGCCTCCTCCTCTGGTCAGCCTCCTCCTCCCAGTAAGCTTCTACTTGCTTTTAATTTAAGCATTTTTAATTCCTAAGTTTTAAGTTGATTTTAGGCTAGATTAATCAACTCAATAGCCCTAAATTAGGCTTGGGTTTGGGCTCGACTCATGTCGACCAGAAACTAGCCTTACTCTAACCTCCTTAAATCTAGTCTAACCTAGCCCAATCCTCAAACCCAACCTAACCTAATCCCTAAACCAAAACCCTAAACTAAACCTTAAACCTAAACTTAGCATTAGACAAAGCCCAACCTAGTTAACCTAGACTCAACCTTAGACCAAACCTAACTTAGGTATAACATAAACTAAACATTAGACCTAACTTAGGTATAACAAAAACCCAACATTAAACCTTATCCAACCTAGGTCTAGCCTAACATAAACTAAACATTAGACCTAACCCAACCTAGGGCTAACCCAAAATCAACCATAGAATCAACCAAACTTAGGTCAGGCCGAAACCCCAAACCTATCCGAGTTCTGGCTTAATTCAGATCTGACCCAACCCAGGCCTAACCCTAACCAAAACCTTAGACCTAATCAAACCTATGTCTAAGCCAAACTCAACATCAAACTTAAGTCAAATCAGGTCAACCCAGCTTAACCAGGGTCATACCCAAATCTAAACAAAGTCAACCCAGATCAGACCACCCTAAACTGGATCAAACTGAAATTAAACCTAAGTCAACCCATCAAACCTAGCTTAACCCTAGTCAACCCATCAAACCTAAGCCAACTTGGGTCAACCCAACTTAACCCGGGTCAAACTCAAATCAAACCCAAGCCAACTTGAGTCAACCCAACTTAACCTGAGAAAACCCAAATCAAATCCAAACCGACATGGGTCAACCCAAATCAAACTCAGGTCAAGGCAGGTCAACCTAGTTTAACCTATGTCAAACCAAAATCAAACTAATGCCAACTCAAGTCAACCCACTTAACCCGAGTCAAACCCAAATCAAACCCAAGCCAACTCAGGTCAACCAAACTATTCCTGAGTTAACCCAAATCAAACCCAAGCCAACCTGGGTCAACCAATTTAGCCCGGATCAAACCAAAATTAGACCTAATCCAACTCGGGTCAGCCCAACTTAACCCGAGTCAACCCAAATCAAACCCAACTTAACCCGAGCCATAGTAGGTCCAACCCATACCCAAATCAGCTGATGCAGTTCATACCTTAGCTTAATTTTGGGTTAGACTCAACTGAAAATTTAGCATAACTCAGCTTAAGTCCAAGTCTAAACAAAGGCTAAAGTATATATGTTATTTTATGTATGTTATTTCATGTTTCATTTTGTATGTTATTTCATGTTAAAAAATTAAACAAAAATAAATAATAAATAATAATACATAAAAAAGGAAGATGGGAATTTCTTAGTCTTATCCACAAACACCAAAAATCAAACTTCAAACAAAATTAAACTCAAAACTTAGAAAACTTTGATTTCTCAATATGACTGATAAACCTAGGAATTAAAATAAGACATGAATTAAATTATTAAATTTCAAATAAACATCTAAAACACATAAAGATAAAGAACAAAAACAAAACCTTAGGTTAGCTAACTTAGACACCATATCGAGGGTGATACACTTACCCCAAGTTAATCTGAGTATAGAAGTCTAGTTTAGTCTAGGTAACTAGTTAGTGTTAAGGACTAGGACATACAAAATAACAGATCTACCCCCTGAGACTACAGGGAATACATTAGAATGAAGTAACCCATGGTTACTGACAAAGGTATTTCAAACTGCTTTGAAACTATGAATCTTTCATGCTTCGACATTCAAGGGAGATTCCTAGTTAAGAGGCTGGTCATAGCCGACGTATACCAACATTCCCGGGATGATAGAAAGCCATGAACATCTTGACCGAAGACGTTATTCCCAAAGTCTAGGTTAGTCCGCCTATAGAATTCATTATAAAGTCTAAGGTTTCATTTCTCATCTAGAAATCTTTTCCTCCCTGATT
Organism: Phalaenopsis aphrodite; assembly: GCA_003013225.1. Classification (NCBI taxonomy): domain Eukaryota; kingdom Viridiplantae; phylum Streptophyta; class Magnoliopsida; order Asparagales; family Orchidaceae; genus Phalaenopsis; species Phalaenopsis aphrodite. Next base: position 2,170,103 of record NEWO01000026.1, read on the forward strand.
CTATCCTCAGCTTAGGGTTTTCAGTCATTCCTGTTAGCCAAATTCAGTATCCCTAATCTATTTTTCATTTCACTTGATCAATTCAAACTCAACATCAAACCCCTTTCAAATCTCTCTTCAGACTTCATTTTATATTTTGGGTCTTTTCATGACACGTCGTCATCGGACTGTAAGTCTCGTCCTTTGGAACTTAATTCTTCTAATTTGGACCACCTCCACTCCAATCATGAAAGTTCGATCTATGGTAATTAGACTTATTACATTAAGTGAGAGCTTTTTTATGGTTTATGGCTCTAAAGATGTAATTAACTGAGGATTTGCCCTTATAGGAAACAAGAATCCAGAATAAAAATAAACCTTATCTTACACTCTTAAGATAAGGGAAGAACCATGGTTCCACAAATCCATAAATCCTAAAAATTTCCCTCATCCGAAAGATTGAATCCATTCTAACGTAATATCTCTATCTTTCGAGATAGTATACTATTCTTCCAATGCCTTATCTGATCATTTAGATAAAAAATCTTTCGAGATCTACAGTAACCACTCCAAAAAGTGACACACCCCGAGGTAATGAATATAAAATCAATATTTTTTAGCATGAATATTTAGAATATCTATAACAACTCAATCTCATAATATAATAAACAAAAATTAATCTTATATTTTGAGAAAGAACATTAAACATTTGAAATAAAAAAAACACTTGTTTTTATTTTTATTTTATTTTACTTAGGATTTTAAATTTAAACAAAAGATGTTTGACGTGTTCAATAAGATATGGTTACTTTTAAAAATAAACAAAATATCTAAAAGTTTTTTAAATTTTCAAAAATAAAAATATGTAAAAAACACACTAAACAAATATGCTTAAAAAAAGTTGATCCCAGACAAGTCCTTAGTGATTAGATCTACTAAATAATACTTGTAGACCATATTCTTCATGCACTTTTATTGCTTATCTCAATACACCTGAATATTACCACAAAAAATCTCGAATCAAGTAATATTTTTCTTCAGTATGCTTAGCTTTAGAGTAAAACTTTAAAATTTTAATTTGATTAATAAATTATGTATTACTACAATAAATTGGTCACTTGATCTCAGAAACCTTTTTGTCGTATTGGCTTGGTCATCCATACTTCAAGAAGCTAGATCACTTTATTTTTAATGTTTTATGAGTAAAAGGCATGTCAGACGACTCAACCTTCAAAGGTAAAAGCAGTGGCAATAAACCTCTTGGCAGTTGACCTTTCAATCAATCAGTTTAGGGTCTAAAATGAAATAAACAAAAACATGTCATTCTATGCAAAAATACCACTCAGAATCAATTGTGATAGACATGTGGCCTTTTATGAATATTATATTTAGAAAATAAAATAATGAAAAAAAACTCTCAAGCATCTTATTTGCTTCTTTGTATAAGAGGGAAAGTTTAAAAAGGGAAGAAAAAAATTATGGGACGGCAATCCTACAGGAAAGTACACGGATTATACTCTGAGGGTCATAGACAGACAAATCAAATAGTAGAAAATATTGATTCTTGTGTCTTAAATTATTTGATAAGATAAGAGTAGCAGAATTTCAACACTAAACTACACCCATAGCAAACAGTGCAGATTTAACTGTTTATAATTAATCTTCGTATGTCATTTTCTACTTAAAATAAGAAATCAATTGTATCCTTATGGTCATTCAGCTTTGCTCGATTGTCTAAGGCTCGAGTTTTCACGTCTTCGATAAAATTTTATGGATAGATAAACTAGACATCTTCATTTCCGCATATCAAGCTGATTCAAATGAATAATCATCTGGTTTGCGCTTATATACATCTAACTAGTTATTTCTAACCTTTTCATATTTCATTTAAAAAATGCAGCAAAAATACATGCATTATTTATGATGATTTTTGTTGAGAGTTATGTGTAAAGAGAGTTTTATTGGGTTTATTTGTTAAATGTTGTAACCCATATTTAAATACATATGTTGAATGAAATGCGAATTTTTTGGCTTATCTTTTTCAATTTGGTATTAGAGCCACTCCAGACAACGACGCGGCCCGTGTCCCATGCAGGAGACGCACCTGCCACTCCAAGTCGCCACCCTCCAGGCTGCCTCTGTCTAGGTTGCCTTCCACCGTCGTCGGTTCAGGTCACTGTCGCTTGAAAAGATTATGTCTGTCGATTGAAAGAGGCCAGTGTGTGTGTGTGTGTGTGTTGGGCAAAATCGGGCCTAAAAGAGGAAGGTGATTGTTCGTGGCGTGTATGACCTAGAAGGGAGTCCAGGTGATTGTTCGTGGCGTGTATAACCTAGAAGGGAGTCCAGGTGATTGAAGATGACGGGAGATGGAGATAGTGTGGGGAGTAAAGGATTGGACCTTCTAGGAAGAATTGATCCTGAGGTCCTGAAGATCTTGGTAGGGCTCATACATGGAGCTAGTGTCTTGACAGGAACCACGACTGCAACACATGTTTCGATGCAGGTGAAGCTAGATCCCCCTCACATGGATCTAAAGCTTGATGGACCTGTCACTTATTTGAGCTGGCCACATCGGATTGAGGTGGCTTTAGTAGGGAAGAGACTAGAGGGATATTTGACCGAAAACGAATCAAAGAGTGACAGTGCTGAGAGTGATGAGCAGAGGACCACTCACGTCTTAGTTTAAACCTGGCTACTCAACTCAGTGGTTTCGTCAATTACGTTCTCAATCGATGACATTCGAAAGGTGTGGGACATCTGGGTAAAGTTGAAGAAGATTTATGTTGAGACTGAGAACCACATAAGAGTATTCCAAATTCAACGTGAGATAGAAGTTGTGGTACAGAGTAAGAAATCAATTCAGAAATACTACATAAATTTGGAGGGTTGTGGGCGAATTTTGATTACTTCTCACCGATGTCGAGTTATAACGATCCAAATTGCAAGAAAAGTGAAATGTTTACACAAATGAGGACTATGCAGTTTCAGCTTATCTGAATCAAAAGCCTTTGATTAGAGAATATCTGTCCTCCTAGCTCAGACGACTATTCCTACACTAGATGAGGCCATTGTTGTGATGATACAGTAGGAGAGTCCATGAAGCTACACTCTGAGTCGAGTGGTTTTTCGGTGCACGATCAGCATTGGTTGTTGCGAGACCAAGTATGCTAAGTGTTAAGGGGGGCTCGCAAGTGTTATAACTGTAGGGAAGCCACCTGATGAGAAAGAAACAGGTGGACATGGACAAGGTGGCCATGGTTGTGATCGTGGTTGTGGTTGTGGTTGTGGTTGTGGTCGGAAAGATGAAAAATGAGGCTACCGATCAAATCCGATGATAGCAGAGGACGAGGGAGAGAGGTGTGATCTTTACTAGTGAGGATTATGAGTGTCTGGAGCTGTTGAAGAGGAAGCAGAAAGCTGCAGAAGATAACGCTGATGATGTTTCAAATCCAACGATATCAAGGGGTAACATTGTCACTTATGCTCAATTCAACAAAAGTAATAGTGACACACTTACTCTTGCCACTACTTCCACCATAGGATCATCAGAATGGATCGTAGATTCTAGTGCTTCTAGGCACATGACTAGTACTGCTAAAGAGATCTCTTGATATACTCATCTAGCAGTACCAGAGAGTATACAAACTGTTGATGGTACACCGCAGCCTGCAATTGGTAAAGTGCAGTGAAATATACCAATCACATGACATTGTCTAATGTTTTGCATGCTCAATCTTATCCAGTAAACATCTTACCCATTAGTGTCATTATTCTCTAGTTAACACGCATTGTTTCTTTTGATATTTCTCAGGTGATATTCCAAGAAAAAGGGACGGGTCTGACACTTGGGGTTGAAACATGGCATAGCAGACTCTGGGATTTGGACAAGAGGAGATGGACTCAGCTCTGCATCCATGGTGGAAAGTGTTGTTGAAGAAGAATATAGGAGAAACGTGGAGGATGTGTTACTGCTACAACACAGAAGAATGAGAAATTCTAGTCTTAGTTTACTAAATCGGTTGTATCCATCTGTGTATGAAAAGACAAATAAAGAGAAATTGCAAGGCAATCCAAACCCAATATGGGACGGTTGTGAAGGCACTAAGGTTTGAAAATGAGACAGAAAATATCAACAAAACATTTGGGGATTATCTATCAGCTCAAGAAATACAACACCAAATCAGATGTTCATACACACCAACACGGAATTGAGTAGTAGAGTGAAAGAATCAGCATCTTCTAGAAGTAGTCCGGAGCATGATTATGACAATGTCACGCAGTACTTATGGGTGCAAGTCGTGTTGACGGTCGCTCAATTGATTAACAAAATACCCGCAAAAATGCTGGAGTGAAAGTTTACTTGTCAGATGTTGAAAGAAGACAATAGTGGGATACTTCCTTTGAAAGTATTTGGATGTGTATGTTTTATGAAAAATAATAGACCATCTGTAGGAAAGTTGGATTCCAAAGCTTTGAAATGTGTGTTCGTGAGTTATTCCGCTACTCAGAGGGGTTATGCCTGTTGGAGCTCGATTGAGAAAACTCTTTGTGAGTATGGATCTGTCATTCAGAGAGTTTGAATCATACTAAACTATGGAGATGAATTCACCCTTTGGTGACTCAACAAACACTCGAGATATGAGACAAGAGAGTAATAGTGGTGATGGAGTGGTGCAAGTGGGAGCAATATCATGTCTTATGATGTGGGATGAATTATCTGAGCAGACGAAAATCAAGAAAACCGACCCCAAAGGTGAAGAGATTCAAGCTGAAAATGAGCTAAGGGTGTATACACGAAGGAAGAAGCAAACTAAGGGAACAGAGTCTGCAGTGCCAACAAATCCCTCGTCCCGATCTTTCCTAACACTTGAGACACATGCACCATTTGCCTTTGATTCAAAACTCTCAAATGATATTATTCCTCACGCTAATGAGGACCTCACGCAGTAATGTAAGACATCTTCCTAATCGTTTTGGGTGGAAACTTAACATTAAAAACGTTATTTTTTATTCTAATATCTTACCTTTGCATGGAGCATTCATTTCATCATTAGGCTCTGTCTCTAAACCCAAGTGTTGGCGGGTTGCTAAAGAGGATCCCAAGTGGAAAGCGGTGATGCACGAAGAGCTTTGAGCTCTTGATAAAAATCGAACATGGGAGATTGTACCACCACCAGCAGGGAAAATGACTGTTGGATGCAAATGGATCTTCACGGTAAAACAAACTCCAAAATAGAAGATAGAGAGGTACAAAGCACGACTAGTGGCAAAATGATACAATTAAACCTATGACATTGATTAATATGAAACTTTTGCACCAATAATAAAGATGAGCGCGGTGAGGACACTAGTTTCTCTAGCAGTGAATGGTGGATGAAGACTTCAACAACTAGATGTGAATAATGTTTTTCTTCATGAGAAGCTACTAGAGGAGGTATATATGAAGATACCACCATGATTTAGTACATCCAAGACAGTGGGCAAGGTTTGTAGGCTCAACAAGTCATTATATGGCTTGAAGCAGTTACCTCAAGCTTGGTTTGACATGTTTAGAATGGCGATGGTTGACATGGGATATCAACAAGTCAATGCAAACCACACGATATTCTTTCAACAACATGACGATCACACTACCATACTTACTGTGTATGTGGATGACATAATTATCACTGGTGATGATGAGGCAGAGATTGTTAAACTGAATGGGAAATTGGAGAAGCAATTTGAGGTAAATGATTTGGGACAACTCAGATATTTTCTTCGGATTGAAGTAACCCATAGACCTGAGAGGATAGTCCTAACCCAGAGAAAGTATGTATTGAATCTTCTCACGAAGACAAGTACACATGGGTGCAAACCCGTGGTCTTTCCAATTTATCAGGTCAAACTCAGTACAAAGGAAGGTGAATTAGTTGATTATAAGAGGTACCAAAGGCTGGTGGGCCACCTGATCTATCCGTGTCACACTCGACCTGATATTTCTTTTGCAGTAAGTGTGGTGAGTTAGTACATGCATGATCCAAAGAAGAGCCATATGGATGCAATGTATCAGATTCTAAGATATCTGAAGAGTGCACTAGGAAAATGATTGATATTCAGGAAGAATTTGCATGTAGATATTGAGCGCTTTTGTTATTATGACTAGGCAAGTTGTGTTGATGCAGTCGATCTACATTAGGATACTGTGTTTGTAGGTGACAATCTGGTTTCATGGAAGAGCAAGAAACAGTCAGTTGAAACAAGATAAACAGAAAAGGTAGAATACAGGGTCATGGCATTAGAAGTTGCGGAGATGATGTGGCTGAAGGCCTTGTTAGTTGAACTCAAAAGTTGATCAGGGAACTCAAATGAAGTTGTGGTGTTACAACAAATCGGCAATCAGCATTGCTAACAGCCCGATGCAACACGATAGAACTAAACATGTGGAGATTGATAGATTCGTCATCAAGGAGAAGTTGAATAACGGATTTTTGAAAATAAGTCATGCAGCTACTGGAGAGCAGCGAGCTAACTGCCTCAGTAAAAGACTTAGTTCAGTGGAGTTGGCTAAATTATGTGGCAAGATGGGCTTAATGAATATCTTTCGCCCATCTTGAGGGGAAGCGTTGAGAATTATGTGAGTGATAAGAGGGTTTATTTGTTAAACGTTGTGAGTCCTATTTAAACACGTGTTGAATGAAATACCAAGTTTTTGTCTTATTTTCATTCAATTATTTTGAGGTGAAGCCTGTGTCTTAGATAAAATTTCAATTGTTTAGGTATCTATTTAGGTTTTTGTTTCTCTTTTTCTATATTACATGTTTAGTTTATAATTTGATGTAGTTACTTCAGTGAGACTATGAATGTTCTTTCATAGCATTATGTTCCTCCTAGAACAGCAGAAAAAGTATTGTCAGCCAAGGGCTAATAAAATGTATATATATGCATAATGCAAGGAACACCCTCATCGAAGTAAAACAAGTTCCAAAAAAAAAAGGAAATTTTGAAAAAAATAGGATAAAATTTATGAGAAATAATATATGTACCACCGGTCCTTCATATAGGAAAGACTTGCTCTTACCTGTTGGATAGACCTTCAAGAGAACGCCAATGAATTTTCTGATTTGGAATGGGCTGAAACCAATTGAACGAGGGTTAAAACAGTAATAATGTGTCTAAAAAAAGCAAAAGGAAAAGATTTATCAGACATACCTGCATGTTCCGTGCAAGCCACGAGAATTCAACAGAGCGACCCAATATTTCATACTTTAGCGACCAACGAGATACATCGGGCTTGTCTTTTTGAACCTAAGGATCAACAAATCCACTTAATTAAGCAAAGGAGGCTTCCTGCTACTTGGATTCATCAATAGTTATATATATTTAGTACGCCACTTAAGGATGGGAAAGAGGGCGAGATGGCTACATTCAAATTTGATTTAAAATAAGGAAGAAGAATGAAAATTTGACCCCAAAAAGAAACTTTTTGCTAAGAAACGTATGAAAATTTTCAATTTTATTACCCCTCCTCAAGAGTAACTCCATCTTCATACCAAGTATAAATTTTAGGTACATTATTTTGAATCCTTTTTTCCCAATAATTCCTTCTTAAAACTCAAATTTGAGTTTTTAGTTTGAAGTTGTTTGTTGTAAGTTATTGAAATATCAGTGTTACTGAGATGTTTTAAGTTATTATATTAAAAGATGTCAATATTATCCATATTAAGACATGGTGATAAGATTTTAATGAACAAACCATCTCTTTAATGAAATAATTTTGAACTTCTAATCACAAAATGTGATTAAGCATCAAAATTTATTGCATCCCTTACAGATTCTTGTTATCCATAGACTTATCTCTTATGGTTAGTCGCTGCTATAATATCTCTATTAGTCATTTTAAACATAAGATCCATTGGTTTTATAATCTATTAACCTTAACAGTCTCATTATAATATACTTTCGTAGCTTAATTGTGTACAATTTCTTTTTAAAAACTTGAGTCATTATAATAAAGTGGGTGATATAGGTGACTTTTTTTATTGAACTTCCAAGATATTCTTTTTTTCATATAAGACTTGGGTATTTCCCCTGCAATCTAATCTTAATAATTATATAACCATTATTTATTAACTTGGTCTGTTTTCACGTATGATTTTGGAGACAATTCAACTATGAAAATCTAATCCTAGGAATCATATCACCATTATTTTGTGTAATAAATACAACTAAGCACATTATTAATAGGTCACAGCTTATTTTCAACAATTTTTTTAAAATTTATTAGTATTTATTCTCCTATTTTTTACCTCTTGTTTTCCAAAACAGCTTCTTCCTTCTTCCTTCATGGCTTCAGTACATTTAAATTAAAATTCATCCAAATGAGAAGAATCCAACGAGTTCAAGTTCACCTGATTCTGAGTTCACTAAGACAATCATATCATTAAAAAACCTCTTATGATCAAGGGAGATCAATGTTGATCTTTCGATTGGGTGGTTATGCTGGTTATTCACTAAAAGATGAAAATGCCCTCCTTTGAGGCCTATAAATAGACCCTTTGTCTTCACTTAGGAGGGAGAGAAGATGGAGAAAAATGAGCGCATTACCAATGTTCTGAATTGAAGAATCGTTGATAACTCCTGGCCTCCATAGCAACCGACCGCCGCTCACAGGCTGCCACAGACAGCCGCTCATAGGCTGCCGTCAAGCACCGCTGACCGCCCTCCGCTCACGGCGTCGGTGAACTTTGTAGATTCATGACACATATTGTAGAGGAACTAATTACCTTGAATGTGGTGTAGTGAAGTACCTCGAATATGGTGTAATTACTTACCCTAAATACGATGTAATGATGCATCATGAATACGATGTAACAACAAACCTTGACTATGGTGTAGTGACTCACCCTCAATATGGTGTATTGACATATTTTGAATACGGTATAATGACGTACTCTGAATATAGTGCAATGGTGCACCAGGAATATGGTGTAACGATGTGCCTTAAACATAGTGTAATGACGCACACTAAATATGGTGTAACGATGAAACTTGAATGCGGCGTAACAGCACACTCTGAATATAGTGTAACGATGTACCTTTAATACGGTGTAGCAACGCACATTGAATACAGTGTACTGACGGACCCTGAAAACAGTGCACCTACGCACCATGAATACTGTGCACCTACGCACCATGAATACTGTGCAATAGTGCATCCTCAATATGGTGTACAACACACCCTGAATACAGTGTATTTACGCACACTGAACACGATGTAATAGCGTAACCTAAATACGACGTAACGACTCACCCTGAATATGGGGTAACAATACCCCTTGAATACAGCATAAATATGCACCCTGAATACAATATAACAGTGCACCCTGAATACGATGTAATAATTTAACCTGAATATAGTGTAATGATTTACATTGAATACAGTGGAACGATGCACCTTAAATGCAGTATAATGTATCCCAAATATGAGGTAATGAATGAATCGTATCGAAGATCCAACGATAACTCTTGATAATAACTGTGTATATCATACTCCAAAATACGATAACTTTCTCCAGATACCTGAAGTCTCTTCCTTACATCACATGTCAACAAATGATTTCTCTGGTATAATAGTAAACTTTGGAAAAAGGTTGTGGCCACCAACCAGTGTAGCCTCAATTAAGGCTTTTATGGCCAACCAATACTCTTGCAGCGACCCAAAATGATCTATCTAGTTAGTTGCTACTATAGTTATCCACTACGACCTACGTAACTAACTGTTGTTATTACAGCCTTCCACTACATTCTCTGCGGCCGATTGACGGTCTTTCAACGACCCATTACGGCTTATGTGGCTTGTTACTAATGAAGCTACCCACTACAACCTATGTAGCTAACTGTTGTTATTATAGTCTTCCAATACAACCTTTGTAGCCAACTGAGGTTCTTAAAGCGATCCACTGTGGCCTATGTGACCAGTTACTATTATAGTTATTTGCAACGGCCTACTTAAATAGTTGTTATTTCAGCCTTCCACTACAATTTTTGTGACCAACTAACGCTCTGACAACGACACACTAAGATCTATGTAGTCGGTTACTACTGTCGCTAACTACGGTTCATGTGGCCAACAGTTGTCATTACAGCATTTCACTACAACATATTTGGCCAACTGATGCTCTTACAGCAATCCACTATGACCTATGTGGTCAGTTACTATTGTAGCTACCCAATACAGCCTACGTGGTAACAATTATCACTACTACAGCTTCCCATTAGGGCCTCTATCGCTGATTATTGCTACTACATCTACCAACCATAGCTATGGGGCTAACTACTACTACAACTTCTAATTATAGCCTCTGCAACCAACTGACGTTATTGCAATCTCTAACTATGGCATATACGTCCAAATGATGCAATTGTAACTATTGACTACAGTCTTTATGACTAACTATTGCATTTATAGCAATCAGCTATGGTTTTAGAGGCCCACAATCGCTATTATCGTCAAGAATTACATTTGCTGAAGCCTAATTACAACTATTAAAGCTGGATGTCTATTATACACATGCAATTATTAGCATTGTAATATCATCTTCTCTAATTCAAGAGAAGTATCAATTCATGTACTTAATATTATATAGTGATTACTATGACTAGATCAAACCCTGTGATTTTTCCTCTTTTCAGGAGTTTTTCCAGATAAAAAATCTTGATGGCTACCACTTTTCTATTATTTGTGTGTGTGCTAGAATTTTGTATAACGCTGAGACGTTAAATTGTCACTCTACTACTGCGAACCTTCTGACACACAACAGGTTTAATATTATCTAGAGACCAATTTTATATATAATCATCCTTAAACAACATAAAATTATAAAAAAAGATCACTTTATTTTAGCCATCAATATTATCAAAAAATTTTGGAAACATGTATGTCAATAAAACTAAACATAACTTTAATTTACAAAATTGTTATTTAAAAACATCAAACCAAACAACTAGCATATATTAATAACATAACATTAACATTTGTCCGTGAAGCTAAACAAAGAACTACTTAATTCAAGTGTCATCCAACCAAAGGGGTACAAATCATGATACTTTCTACCAACAGCAGAAGAGCAGCAATGGTTGAAAACAATAATGAAAAATAAATGCAGCGTATTTAAAGTTCCATTAAATTTTAACATATGAGTTGATTGGCAGTCATTAAATGAAGTAGAAATGAGCTACACTTTGCTAAGTCAAGAAAAACAAAAGTATGTATATATATAAAATTAGCTTTATTGAACAATTTAGACTAAAAAAATTTAAGAAATGTAATTCATGCCTTTCTATGACAATAAAATCTTTATATATGTTAGTTTAAATAAAAAATCTCCTATGCATGAAAACTCCAAGAAGATCTTTGATCTTATCTTGCCACATTAAAAGATTTAGAGCTAAGAAATAGAGAATACATACTCACTAGTTGTTAGAAATGCACCTCTACAGATGATATGAAAGGCATCCATTTGGGGATAAGTTCCTTATTTGAGTAGCATTCATAGGCAACAGAACATGGAACATCAGCTTCAATCACAGAGCTGCACTGAAAAGGCAATTTAATTACATAGGTTCCCTTTAACCTACAAATTGACATATTCATTGTTCTAAACTCTATGGCACATTTTGTTTGGCTTTGACAAAGTCTAAAAATGTCATTTGCAAAGTTTTCAAAGATAAGCATTGTCATAATAGCAGGAGAAGACAAATGGAAATTTTATGAAATCAACAAATAGTCATGAGAATTGACTATAGGAACACTTTAAACAACACAAAATAAAAATAAATATTTTCATGCAAAAACGATTGTTCATTCAAATTTGAATTTAAAGAGTGATTTTTGTTGACATTAGAGAAATAAGGATGGCTTGCATATCGTCTTCTTCACAAATATTTCCATTCAGGTAGGACAACAACACCAAGAAACATTTGATCACATCGGAATTGGAACTCTAGCAATAGGGTACTAATATTGCATATGATCATTTGTTCTTCACTTTGGGGAGCCATCATAACGGCGATTATGGAGCCTAATTGATGTCCTATGAAGAAATTTCTTGAGGAAACTCAGTCACTTGGTGTACGTTTATCTACAGGATCTTAGAACATGGATCTGGTGATTGAGGTCCAAGCTTTCTGGAGATGATCCTAAAAAAATATAGACTCCAGAGCTTCATGGATACAGTGTGAACAGGGAAAGTGGCTCCTTGTTCCAAGTGAGTACCTCCTCGCCCCAAGATGAGTTGCCATCTAGCAACAGGTGACTGCCACTCGGCTTCAGGCAGGTACTCCATGCTTCTATACAGATTGATTCCAGATATTGGTATACACATATGACCATTGAAGGAATAACAGAAGTGTGGCCGGTTAAAATATCCATGAAAACGCAATTGAAATTCAAATCCCATTGAAGAAACAGAAATGCGTAGCTCGAGTTGGAAATTGATCAAATACCTGCAGTCTTGCCATTCCATGACAGGAGATAAGGGTTTTCTGGGTGCGATTTTGGGCTTTTTCTTCATACTCATCCGACCATATGCCGAGCTTCTTGACATCACAGAGCTAAGTGGTGGATTTAGAAAGGTTGCTCTACCTGGAAAATGGTGCTTTTGGTGCGGAAAGGAAACTCCTTTCCTTGCCCTTACGAAGCAGGTTAAAGAGGTTGGTCCGGAAAGCATCGCAGTCATGGCAGTAGATCAGAAGCCCTCGCGCAGAATTGGTTTATATGCACCGCCAGTGACCTTTACTTATTAATCAATGATGATTTGATTTTAATTTAATATTTTCTTTATATTAATTAATTTATAAGAAAAAATTGAGACGGGCCGATTTGTGGGAAAAAATATTAGATGCTCATGAGATTGGTGTGGATTGATGGTATTTGTGTGATATTGAGGTGCAATACCACACGAATACCACAGGCTACACGTACGTCTCGTATAGACATTATTCGCTCGGTTTATAGAGGGTTTACCTCTTTTCTAGGTGACCTTCATTAAGGCACATTTAGGTGCATTTGAGAGTGCTATATAACTGCTTATCATTTTGAAAAGCTGTTAGTGTCCATTTGGGAGCCAATGTTTCGATTGCTTTTAATAATATTCTATATTAAAAACGGAAAAGCCGCAAAACAACAGCTCCGTGCTCAGTTTTGTGGATCAAATTATGGTTTGGATTGACAATTATCATGGTGTCCCTCATCAATTTTGAAATTGACTCATTTTATCCTTGATGTTAACCCTCCTCTCTTGTCCTGCTCTTTGACTTCGTTTGGGGTAACTGGTGTTAGGGCACATTCGCGGTCCTCTTCTCTTCTCCCTTGTATTTGTTGTCGCCTCTCTAATATGTATCTCTAATGAAACTCTTACTTCCATTCTTGAACTTTTATGTGGTGGTGATTTGTTGTTGTTAAGCTGGAGTTTGATTTCCCGCTCTCGCCTTCCCAACTCCCGATCGCGAACATCGTGAAACCGCTCCTGCGCACACGCGAAGACTCTCGCTCCTGCTCTGTCGCACAAGCTCCCGCTCCCGTTCGCAAAAGGTTGCGACTCTGTTGTTCGCGAACCGCTCCTCTATCTCGAATAGTTGTGACGTCTCCCTTCCTCCCTTCTTGTTCGCAATAAAAGGCATCACAGCGGCATTCCTTCAGTTTACGGCACAGCCTTTTGTGTTCTTCTTCGGTTTCCTCGGGATAGAGAAAGATTTTCTCAGGATAAAAGAAGAGAAGTGCAAGGTGTAGTTCCTTGTGGTGAATGAAGAAGAAAGAAGAAGAAGAAGATTGTTTTCCCTTGGCTTCTTCTTGGTGGCTTGTGACAGAAGAGAAATTTAGTTTATTTCTCTTGTAAGTTTGTCTTCTTAGGTGTATCTCTGTGTAGAGTTTCTTCGGTGTATCTCAGTATAGAGAGAGAAGAAGAAAGAGCAACAAAGTGAGAAATTTCTTTTGTAAGTCGAGATGATCGAATGGTGCAAATTCTCATGTAGTAAAATCCTCTGCAACTCCATGGATATAGGCAATTTGTCAAACCACTTAAATCTGTGTATTTTGTTGTGTTACTGTTTTTTTGTGTGAATTTTTATCTTCGTTGATCGTTCTCTTGTTTAATTATATATATATATATATATATATATATATATATACACCACATCAACTGGTATATCTCATCACAGTTGCTTCTAATTTTACTTATGTGGTTGTGCCTTGTGGCTTCTCAATTTTCCTCTATGTTGGTGATTTATTGCTTCTTGTTTTACTTATGTGATTGTGTTATTGGGGCTTCTCGGTTGTCTTTTTTTATGGTAGTTTTTTGCTTCTCATTTGACTTGGGGCTTCTCAATTTTTCTCTGTGGTTGTGTTTTGATGCTTCTCATTTTACTTATGTGGTTGTGTCATTGGAGATTCTCGGTTGTTCTCTGTGGTTGTGGTTTGGAGCTTCTCTTTTTACTTATGTACTTGTACTTTGGGGCTTTTTAGCTTTTTTCATTGGTGGTGGTTTAATGCTTCATGTTTTACACATGTGGTTGGGCTTCTAGGTTGTCTTTTGTGGTGGTGGTTTGGTGTTTCTCATTTTACTTATATGGTTGTGTCATTAGGACTTCTCGGTTGTCCTCTATGGCAGTAGTTTGTTGTTTCACATTTAACTATGTGGTTGTGTGTGGCTTCATGGTTTTCCTCTATGGTGGTGGATTAGTGCTTCTTGTTTTACTTAAATAGTTGTGACATCAAGGCTTCTCAGTTGTTCTCTGTGGTGGTGGTTTTGTACTTCTTATTTTATTTATGTAATTTCACTTTATGATTTTTTTAATTTCACTTTGTGGTGGTGATTTGGTGCTTCTCGTTTCACTTGTGTAGTTCTACCATTGTCGCGTCTCTAAGTGTAAGGCTACTCATCCAAACAAGCCTTCTCATCTCAACAACAATTAATTTAATTTTGTGTTTATCTTTTAAAGCCCAACCTAAACTTCAAATTTTATATTTCTCTTTTACAAACCACACAATTATTATGCAGTATATAGCTTACACCTAAACTTCATTTTCCACATACAAACTACACAATTCTAATATATTACATATCTAAATCTAAGCTTACATACAAACTATATAATGCTTATGTATTATTTATTGGTATGTTTTTCAACATGCTCAATTTTCTTTGTCTTTTACTCTTATTTTTTGGATGAAAATACACTTTAAAGAAGGGCATTCTAGTGTTTTTCTTGCAGGTATAACATGTAGGACAGATGGAGCATAGTAGAGTTAGAAAGGAGCAAAAAAGAGCTAAATGAAGCACATTGGAACCAACAAGCCTAGCGCCTAGGCGATAGAACTAGTGCAACAACCCAAGAGGTCGACGCCTAAGCGACAACTTTTGGGCGCCAAGGCACGATTGTTTTTCTATAGTTGCTTCACCACAACTTGAGGAGTTATGTGGCAATTTTAAGCAGTTTGAGAGGAGATTTTTAGTGAAGCTGAAGCATTCTGAAGTGGTGGACGAAGTTAAGAGAAGCCAAGGAGTTCAAGGGAGATCTGGGGTTTATAAATTTCCACTTTTCTTGAAAGATTGGTGAGGTGTTTAGAGAGAAATTTGTAAGGGAAGCATTGCAGCATTGCAAGTTCATTTTTGGAGGAACTTTTCAACTCTTTTTAGAAGAGAAAAGCTAATTATTGTGCTTCATGTCTCATGGACTTGTTGTAAACACATATTTAGTGCATTTGTTTTGTTAAATGATGATGATGATTTCTATTGTAATTTTCATGCTTTGTCAGTAGATTTCCTTTACTTTTCTCTTATGATAAATATGCAAGTTTTGTTGGATGTTTTGAATGCTTATAGAATTGGATTTTAAAACTAATATGATGATCTTTCCTTCTGTGATTCATTTATTTCTTGTACTAACCATATAAATTGTTAAAATTTATTGTGAACCCATATGACTTAGAAAAACTATGGCATAAACAACTAGGATAATCACATTGAATTAGTGGGTGAAGAAAAAGTAGTCCATAGGACAATGCAAATAGATAAGGAGATAGGTTTTGATGGGTATAGCTTGGACGTTTCTTGGGTTACAGCAGAAACATTTACCAAATTAAACCAAACTTCTTTACGCACTCTGTTGAGGGCAAACAAGATATATGCTCCTCTTTGCACTAGTCATCTTAGCAATTCTTGGTATTCGATCTTATAATCCATTTAGGCAATCATAAGAGAAATGCAGTTTTTATATCTTTATATTCACCAAACCAATTGTTATAGTTAGGTTTAGCTTTGGACTTATTTTTGTTGTTTATGAGTAATTAATAAAAAAATCATTTTATTTTGCATTTAAAACTAAGAACTTAGCATAGTATACTAGAACTTCGCCTAAGGGGCTCGTTACCTCCTTTCCTGAGGGATTGACAATCCGGTTTCAATAGAGTCCTACATTACTGAAATAATATGTATACTTGTGTGAGAAACTCCAATGAGCATGAACTCAAATAATTTGCTAAGGAGCAGATCAAGTTTCTGGTGTCATTATCAGGACTTACATTATTGTGATAATCGCTAGAACGGATCACTTATCTACCCCTAAATTTCAATAGTTACATAAAAATCACATAATAGTTATAAATTACATAACTAACACCTAAACTTCAATATCCACATAAAAACTTAGCAATTTCTATAAATGACATATTTAACACTTGAAATTCAATCTTTACATACAAACCACACAACTTTTAGGCACTACGCATATTATACCTAACTTTCAATTTGTATATATATATATATATATATATATATATATATATATATATATATATATATATATATATATATATATATATATTAAAAAAGGTTGATCGCCTATCAACCATATATTCTGACTGAGGGACGGACCCTCTTCCAGAAGGTGTGCAATTCGATCCTACACAGAGATCGAACTCTCGACCCGAGGGACTCACACCAAAGACCGCAACCAATGAGTCGGACTAACACGCATATCTATATATATATATATTCTCTGTATTATATTTTTAATCCTAAACTACAATCTATACTTACAAAACACGTAGCTCTTATGTATCACATATCTAAACCTAGAGTTTAAAAATAACATACAAACCACACATTTCTTATGCATTACATATGTAACCCTAAATTTACAAGACATTCATTTGAACAAAACAAAGCCTCGAATTTTATTAAATTAGGTTTTCATTTCGGCCACAAATTTAAGATTTATCAAATCAATGGTATGCATTACAAAGCCACGTATTTTTTTAAATACACCAAACATACATTACTCAATGGTTTCAGGTCGAAGACGAGCAGGAGTAGAAAATTGAAAGTTTCAGCCCTCCATACATATGTGGAAATCTCGATGTTATTGTTAGCATCAATTTTTTATATCACATGTATTAAATGTCCTTTCAAATGTTATGGGATCATAAAACATTCATACGTAGCTTCCCGTAACTCAAGGAATCCATAAAATCCTCCTACACGTGTTGAAAAAATGAAGGTTTGGGGTGATACACCCGCATAGTGATTTAAGACGCCTGTTGGCATTAAAGTCTCTTATGTAAAACCTATAAAAATACTTATTTTTGAAGTTACAGGACCATCTTTCAGTCATACATAGTCTCACATACCTTACAGATCAAAAAAACCTTTTGTCTAACACTTTTCATGATGATTGGGCTTTATTGGGCCTCACCTTCTCCTAAGGGTGAGTCACGGGTGCCTAAGTGCCCAGAACAATCTCAGGGGTCAAAAAAATTGACTGTCTGGCAAGTAGGCACAGTCCAAGCGCTTATACACCATTCCCGTTGCTTAGATGCCCAGCACAACCCCAGGGCCCAAAAACCTAAGAGCCTAGCAAGTATACTCTCAGTGCAGCCGCCTAGACATCAAGCTCTAACATACTGGTGCTCAAGCGCCTAAAAATAGCTCTTGACAGCCTCAAAACCTGATACACAAAAAATATATGCATTTTTAGACTCATATTTTATACTCATTTTTTGTGATATTGCACTTTAATGAAAGGTATTGTTTTATATTTTATTGTAGGTTGTTAATTTTTAGGACATGGAGCAAAAAGAAAGCAAAAATGATGAAACTTTGAGTCAAAATAGAGATTTTGAAAACTTATTTAGCGTTGAAGGCGCTAAATTGGGCGCCGACAACGTCTTTTGACAGAGAGTATAGATTAAATTAAATGGACACTAGCGTCGACGGCGCCAGAATGGGCGCCGACAGTGCCTGAATAGGCGTCGATGACGCCAGTGTCGGTGCAGACCCGGATTCTAGAAGATTCGATGAATTTGGACGCTTTTTGAAGTGTTTTTGGATGCATCTGTCGACTCTATTTTGGTTGGGAGTTGCCCTTTGGAAACTGTTGGTCGCCGGAATCTGAATCTCGTTGCCCGCTTCGAAAAGACATTTAATATATATATATATATATATATATGTTTAGAAAAATATGAAATCAAACTGACATCATATTTTTCATAGTTTAAATGAAAGAGCAGTATACCTCAAACCATGTATCTATCCCGAAAGATAAACATGAGACTTGAGGGTGAAACTCAATCAAATAAACTAAGAAATATATGACATATGTTTGGTCTGCGAAACCATTTTATTTGCCGACAAGTTCCCCTATTTAATACGAAGAATTAAATAGGGTTTATATTAAGCTAGGTTTGGAAATGCTTCCTATAAGAGCAAGCCCCTATAGTTAATTACATTTTAGATAACTGAGGTCACCTAAGAAAACCCTCGATAAAAATCAGGAAATATTATCTTCAAAGAGGTCAACAGGATAGGAGTTTTCAACGAAATTGGACGAAGAGGTGTGAAGGGGGATTGGCTCAAATTTGGAACATTTATTGTAGAATCGAAAGGAGGAAGAACTAGTGGATGTTATAGATCCTGAGAAGAACGTCTGTGACTTCCCAAGCTATCTTATGGTTTGACTTCAATTTAGAGGAGAAATTATTTTGATGTTTCATTATGCAAATTTTATTAATTTTGACTTATATTTGTGTGAAAGGATCACACAAAATAGCCTGGGAGATATAAGAATTTAGGTCGCGATGGACGACAACCCCAGAATCCTAAGACGAGTTAGGGCTTATATTGTATAGCAGAGCTATACAAAGGCGTGAAGATAAATTGAGGATTTATGTTGCATAAGCCAACAACCTCAAAATCCTATGAATCGTTCATTAATTCTAAGGAAAGATATGCTGTTGTAGATCCTCTTGTTGATGAAGATGGTCGTGCTGCCCTCAATGCTAGCTCCAAGCTCCTTAGCGTGACGAGCTTAAGTTTTCTAATATGTTTTCATAATGTCAAATCAAATGTTCATATGGTTATGTTCATTTAAATATTATGGGGTGTATTAAATTTGATTAGAGCGACACCGGTTAGAATCCTACGGTTCCCTCGTTCCAACACCATTATTTTCTATCGGATTCACTTAGTCCAAATGAATTTATTAAACTCAACTCAATGAGTTCCATACTTTCATTTAGACCGTGGGAAATCTCATTAGCAACCGTAGGTTACCTCCTCCGAGGGATTCCCGATCATCCAATAGAGACATCTTAATTTAGTTGCAATTGTTGTTTTATGATGTTTGTGATTAAATTTTGAGTTGTCTTATATTTTAAATGTTGTGGAGGTGAATTTTATCTTAATTAATTTCAATTTGGTTTTAGTTTGGTTTTGCGGCTATCCTAATAGTCTTGGTTTTCATGCAGGGTGACATCGTTGTTTAGCATG
Organism: Phalaenopsis aphrodite; assembly: GCA_003013225.1. Lineage (NCBI taxonomy): Eukaryota > Viridiplantae > Streptophyta > Magnoliopsida > Asparagales > Orchidaceae > Phalaenopsis > Phalaenopsis aphrodite. The sequence goes on from NEWO01000026.1 coordinate 2,189,887, forward strand.
CAAGTTCGTAAGCATAAAAGTACAGTGCATAAAGTACAAGAAAAGGAAGCACTATAAACTGTAAAAGTGTACCTGGCGAGCCTTCACATTCCTCCACCTAAAAGTCAGTACTTACAAAGCACATATATGTATATATAATTTTGCGGGAATTAAAACATGTTTATAAAGAAAAGTAGAAAATACAAGTTTGAGTTGTGTCTATCAGATCTTATGTCATATCTTGGTGGTTCGAAATTCTCAGGATGACTCCATTAAGCAAATCATAAAAAGTCCAGATGTCCTTCAAGATTTCCAAAGGATTATGAAGAAGTCTCGGGTAATACCCTAGACATTTCATAGTCCATAGAATTACCTTGAGTTCATTTTGGTCTTGTTATGTTTACTATATAGTTCATTCAGTTAATACCCTTATGTTCAGTGAAATTATGATGTTTTGATTATCTCTTAAGTGGTGTAATTATCAGTTGAAATCTCACTTAAGGGTTATATAGGTAAAGACCTTTTGGGGGCAACTTGACTTAATTAAGGAATTTAATTAATTCGATTTTGAAAATGATCTTTTAGTGTTTTGAAAAGCTTTTAAATTAATTATAAGTTATTTTATAAAATCTCATTAGACAAAATTTTGATTAAGCCTAGTTTACTACTAAGTCCCTAAGGTTTAATGGGTAGATTTGTAATTTTAAGAAAAAAAGATTTTTTTATATTTATATTTTTAATCCTCATCATGAATTATAAATCATCTCAAAACCATTAGTTGGGGGTTAAAATCAGTGAATTATGATCTTCTAGAAAAAAAATCAAACCCCTCACCTTAATATCTTCCTATTTAATTATTCTTCCAAATTTCATTAATTTGATAAATTATAAATTTATCATTTATGAAATTCAAAGTGGTGTGGGTTTCTACCACTCTTCCATTTTATGTTTCAATCATCAAGACATGTTATTTTAAAAATCACTTATCACTCATTTACCCTCTTGGTTATACCTAAATATTAATTAAGCTTTAAATTCCAAAATTACACTTTTGCCCCTAAGGCCTTAACACCCTATAATTCAATAAATTAGACTAAAATGACTTGAAAATTTTATTTTATGTCACTCATTGGTTAATTAAAACACTAGAGGAAAAATGTGATTTTTCTAAGTTTATTTAATTTTTATAATTATTTTTAATGCAAAAATAGGGATTTTCAATGAAAATTTAATAACTCCATCAAAGTAAGACTTTTGTCCTTAAGAAAATTATTGGAAGTTCATCTAGGTCAAAGGACCACTTGGACTATTTTTTATGATTTTTAGAGGTTTAATTTAATTTAGAATTATTTGTTTTTTAGTATTAATTAAATTTAAAATAATATTTAGATGGAAAGTTAAGTTTTATATTTTTATTAAATCCCTTTGAGTCTAGGAAACCAAAGGAAACAAATTTCATTTTTCTTACTTATATTTTAATTATTATAATTATTTTTATTGAAAAATTAGGGAAAATCCATTTTTTAGCCTTTTAAAATTAATACCTTGACTTAGAAAATTGGGAAAATTATTTTAATTGGTTTCAAGTGATCAGAAAGCCAAATGTTACATTTTAGTGTGTTTTTACAGTTTTATGATTTTTATGATTTTTAATCAATTTTTAATTATTTAAAGGCTTAAAATTAGCTAAAAAATGAAGTGTTTGTTTTTATTTAAATTTTATTTTCTTTAGGTTTCTCTGGTTATAAGGAGCTCCAAAAATCAACTTTGGTAATTTTTTGAATTGTATTTTAATTATTATAATTATTTTAATGTCAAAAATGCCATTTCACTTGATTAATCCATTTAAGTGACCAAATTAACTCCAATTAACTTAAATTTTTTATGGGGAGCTCCCCTAATATTAAATTACAGTGTGGAATAGTTTTTATGCCATTTACATTCCTAATTACTTCAAATTAATTTTATTTCGTTTTTTAGGGTTGGTGACAATTAGAATTATTTTTAATGAGTTAAATCAAGTTTATATTTTTCCTAGGTCCCTCTAACCACAGTGAACCTACCAAAATAAGTTTTTTTATTTTTCTAATGAGTATTTTAATTATTATAAATTTTAAACCAAAACATGGACCATTAACTTGAAAAATAGATATCTATGCCTGGAGGTCTCCCCTAACCTTGGAAAAATCATGAAAAGAATCCTAATAACATGTGGAATCAAAACCCCAAAGCTCAATTCCTGGTGAAATACCTATGCAAATGGAGAGTTAAAATAAGGAAAAAATACCATTTAATTAATTAAAAATAATATATGCATCAAACAAACTCAAAAATGTTTCCACATTGTTCTGCTCTCTTCACTAAGCAATAGAGTATTTTTATTTTGTTTTTATGATCTTTCTATACAAAGTTATGGATTTTCGAAGTTATGGGTATTTTTTTAAATAAAAAAATTCCCTATTTTTCTACTTATCCGCGTCAGCCTCGGACGCGTCGAAGAGACGTGTGTCCCCGCAGGATTGGGCACTGTCATTCGCGTCAGCTCCCCGCTTTAGGTACCGCGCTCCATCCAACGTAATCAGGATCGTTCGTGCGATACACGGAAGATCAGACGATGTGTGGTCTTCGTCCCCGATGCCCTAGCCCGCGAACCGTTCGTTTTCAAACCCTAATATCTTGCTCGATTCTCAACCAAATCAAGTGCAGTTTTTTTTCCTATAAACTCGTCTTGACTAGTAGAACATATATATACGGTTAATTGACCCTTAAATAAACTCTATGCGAATGGAGAGTGAAATGAAGCTCGGTTTAGAGTTAACTTTCAATACCTTGGTCCAAGAGGGGAAGCCTCGATTGGATGCCTGTGGAAGCTTCATGGGGGTAGCCTAGGAATGGAGCCTCAAGTCGTGGTGAATTGCCTAGATATGAATTTGACCAAGGCCGAATTAGGGGTCTGATCAAAGTCCACCTTAGGGTGCTCTGATGATAGGACTTTTGTGGGGGATCTTCTTCTCTTACTGTGGAGATGTTATGGGTGCAATTAATTGGGATTTGGTGGAGGTTTCGTGAGTGTCTTGTTTCGGCCTACGAATTAAGCTCTAAAATTGAGCTCGAACTGTGGATTTGACTGGCTAAGGATGGTTGGGTTAAGCTCAAGTGGTCTCAAGGAAGCTTTGGAAGCAATTTGGCAGTCTCCCCAAGGAATTTCAAGCTCTCCTCCTTTGGCCATGGAGGGGGGTTTAAATAGATGGGCTTGGAGAGGCCACCAGAGGCAATTGATGGGTGTTTTAGGTTGCTTATGTGGATGCCAACAAGGTGAAAAATCTAATTGGGATGAGACAACTTGGATGGGTTTAATTTTGAGTTTTTGCCTAGGTGGAACTCTTGATTTTGGGTTTTCTAGCCACCAAGGTGGTTGGCCGGCTAGGGAGGGGTCACCATCAAACTCAGGGAGGTCAGGGCTTGGTTTTGGTGAAGTAAATAGAGGTTGGCCATGTGTAAAGGTGTGGAATTGAAATAATATGGGAAAAGGGCCATTTTGGGTCAAATTTGGTCAAGACATGGTTTGGGTTGGGTTTAACCACCAAGTTTGGTCTTTGAGCTGAAGAGGATCAGATGAGTTAGCTAAAGTGATATGGAGAAGTCTCCATCCAAAGTGATTTGGTTAATCATGGGTTTAAGTAATTCATGGGAGGAGTTAAAAGTAGCTTAAGGATATTTGAAAGTTCATTAGCCTCTTTCCAATAATAGCTTGGTGATGTGGCATGGCTCTCATAGCTTGTCTATGGTTTGGGAGTGGCTTCATGGCTTGCATGTGGCTTGGCTAATTTTCATGAGAAGAGATTTTTGAGTTTATGAAATATTTTGGTGGAGTTTGGCATGATGCTTGATTTGGAATGATTTGATTTGGATTTAGGACTTTATGAATGATTTTAATCAAATGGATGATGGAAAGAAATAATTGTCATATGGGCTTTGGACTTGGCTTTTTGGAATTAAGTGCAGTGAGCTTAGGCCTTTGAAATTTAAATTGAATTTGGGCTAAAATTTAGACTAATTTAATTTTAATTTTGGTGTAGGAATATTTCATGAGGGATGTAGCAAAATTTCAAGTAATTTTGAATTGAATTGGTGGGCCAATTTGGTGGATTTAGGCATATGGTCAGAATTGGGCATTTTTAATTGAATGAAATTGGGCTTTCTGTTGAGTCAAATTGGGCTTAAATTTTGTTTATAATTGAATTAGGGATGTTTAATTTTGATTTGAAATTAAAATTGGACAAGATTGGGGTCAATTGGGTTAAGATTGACATTTGGGTCTTTAAGGACAATTTAGGGCATTTGGTCAAATTGGGTAAAATTGGTCGAATTTGGTCAAATTGATGATCAAAAATTGAAAATGGGAATATTTGGGATTATTTTGCCATTCGGGAATTTTTGAAATTTTATGAATTTTTAGGTCATGAGGGACATTTTGGTTATTTTGGCAGTATTTTGGGGTGATTTGGAAAGTTGGTAAATTTTGGTCAATTTAAGTAGTGGTGAGTGGTTTGAGATGATTTTTGGATAAATTTGGGTATTTTTGGATTTTTGGCAAAAATTGGAGTTGTATGGGTATTTTGGTAATTTGGTGATTTTGGGCCCAAAATGGGCCAATGAGCCATGAAGTCATATTAAACCAATATGAGTCATATGAGGACTCAGAATGCTGGTTCTAACCCTCTTAGCCGAAGACTAAGGGTATAGAGTCATCCATATGAACTTTCCAAAAGAAGTCAAGAAACCAAATTAAGGGATCCTAGGGTTTAGGGTATGTGAGAGAGTGTAGTGTGTGCAATTTAGCCCCACCAAAACCAGAACACCCAGGGTTAGTCCTAAGGTCTGACCATTCTATAGGGGACTCCTCTTGAGCTCCTCCATATTGACCCCACTTACTAAGTGCTAGAGGTTAGGACCAACATGTGGAACTTCAAGTTGAGTAAAGAAGAGTTTGATAATTTCTAATTGTGAGGGTTCCCTTTCTAGTCCTCTAAGAATAGTCAATAAGAAAGTCCCCATGGCTAGACCCTAGGCTACTAAAGAGGAAAAACTAGACCTCAACCAAAAATGAGGGCAACAACACCTACTGGAGAACTGACCTTAGACTCTATTTAAAGCCGAAATTTATGAGAATGACTCTCTTCACACTCTTCTGCTTGTTCTTGGCCCCCTTTCGCATCTCTTCGACTCTGCCTTGCCACTTTACATCATTACACGCCATTCCAGACCATTAGTCATTTATTTTCTTTATAGTTTTGAGTTTTTGTGGTGAGTTTAAGTGTGAATTACTCTTTAGGAAGTGTTGAAGATGAAGAAAAGTGAGAGATTTTTTCTTCCTACATTTACTAAGAGTGGCTTCAAAGGATTTGCTTTGAGAAAGAGTTTCAAATAAGTATTGTTTGTTTATTATTGTTGCATGAACTTTCTTTTATATATGAAATTTGTGTTTTGTTGTATCTTTCTCATGAAGTCTGAGTAGTTCTCTTTATCTTTCTCCCTACTCTGAGATATGGCGAAATGAAGAATAATTTAGATGTGCTAATGTTAAAATTTAAAATAAATTGTGATGGTTTTTCAATTCCGCTCTTAATTTACTTTTCGATCTGGTCAATTGAATTGTTAAAATATCTTATGAAACATCTAAACCAGGAAATTGAGTATGAGTTCTATAACAAAATGAGAATTACATTTAAGTCCATGAAGAAGTATTTTGTTCTTGGAATTAAGTGCAAATAAAGAGGGAAATATACATTGTTAGGTGTAGAATTGGAGATTTTAGGGGGACAGACTAAAAATCCTGAATTCGATCTTAGTGTTTAAAAATTAAAGCGAGAGTTAGCCTTCAGGGAAAGAGAAGTGGGAGCTAGTATCCTCCTAGCCTAGCCACAGATTTAAGGACTAAATCTAAGATTAGCCATTGATTTTCTATAACACTGAATCAGGATAAAAAATTAAAATTGCTACTATTTGACACAATACAAATTTAAACCATTTATCTCATCTCATTTCATCAAAAACTCATTGTAGTGGAAAAGATGTTTTTCATATTAGAAAACTTCATCACATAAACATAGTTTAGTAGTTACTATTTTAAACTCTGCATTTAAATTCTGCTAGTAGTTAATAATTTAGCTTTGATAATATCTAAAACATTCAAAATTAGTAACAGTAATTTCGTTGTATTTCTGTGAATTTCCTAGTTAATTTATCATTTAAAATTTAAATCTTCCTCATGGGATCGATATTTAGGACTTAAATAAAAGTCTTATTTTACTTGATAACGATACGTAAACTTGCGTAGAATCCCAACATTAAGTGTTTAACGTTATTATTCATAAAATACAACATCAATTTTTTGGCACCGCTGTAAAGCGGAGTCAACCTTATAAATTTTACACAATTATATTCACCGAGATCAAAACCCGAGAAGGTATAAAGTAGGCACCCAGTCCTGACACCTAACTTGTTTCCATATCACGATTTTTTTTCACGATTTTGATTAAATTGAGGTCAGTTTCAAGCCCCCAAACACCTGAAATGCAGGATTCCCTTGGGCAAATGAGAGATATGCATAGGGAGACGAACAGTGGACTTTTAAAATCTTTTTAGCACTTTTAGAGCGAGTTTTAAAAAGGGGGGAACAATCATTTTTGGTAAAGAGAAGAAAAGAAAGGTTGAGCTTGGATCCTTATGAAAATAAGCACTTGAGAAGGTGGAGAAGCTCAGAAAAGAGGCCACTTTCTCTTCATCTTTAGCCCAAATGACAGCCAGAAGATTATGAAATCGCCACTCGACCGGACGTCTTGGCCAACCAACACAATGCACGATTGTCACTCAGCCTGTCGTCTCAGTCGGTCGAATTCAGGCAAATCAGCCAGAAAATTATTGTCACATCAGAATTTAAATTGTAATACATATATAGTATGAAATTATTGATTCGAATGCGCCCGAGTGTACGGTGTGGTACTCAAATTCTTAAGCACATGAGGGATGGTCGGGACTCATATAATAGCCTCCGATCATTCCTTTACAATATATATGTATATATATAATAACCTCAAGCCACCTTTAATCTGTCTAAAAATATCTTTATCATCTCTTTAAGACCAATTGTGCTCGAATCTAAAGGATTTTATACTGTTGATACCAATCAACAAGTAGGGATACAAAGCATCAATATATATATATATATATATATATATATATATATATATATATATGTCATATTCAACATTTTTTAGTTGAATTTCAATATTACCAAGCTTGTTTTGAGTTATATTCGATATAAATCATGATTGATTTCAAATTATTCTTAATTTAAACTAAATATAAAAATTTTAAATTTGATAAAAACTTTTTTCAAATTATTCCGACCTCAATATTCTTTTCGAAAACATTTTAATAATAAGCATTTGAAATATTCAACGCTGATGCGATGATAATTTATAATTAAAATAGTACAAATTCCGAAATTTTTATTTCCACAAGTCTACCTCCTTGCCGGCCCACAGCTACTTCGTCAAAGTACTAATATTAATTAAATAGACAAAAAAATAATTTAATAGCATTTCTTTTATAAATCACCCACCCCACACCCCACATACTTTTGCTTTTGGGGGCATTTCAATGAAGTCACATCCATGTCAAAAATCTAAATTTTCATTTTTATGTTTATAACACTCAAATATTTAAAATTATATTAAATTTATTTTTTAATACTTTTTAAAATTAAAATTAATGCGTGTAAGAAATTTATGACGATAGAGTAATAAATTATTGTCACAATATTGTACGAGAATCTATCACACATTTTGATGAAAGAAAGCAACCAATCAGGAGAAACACTAGAGTTTTTACTTAAAAAATCATAGGAACGGATTCAATTGTAGAAATCTCATTATAAATTTATGATTACAATTACAACTTCTTTTCCGACATGCGGAAAAAAAGATTACACGATTTCTTGAGCTATAATGTTGATGCGCGGTCGAACTTATCACAAATAATGGTCAGCGGCTAATGATGATTGACGATGAACGTATAAATGGTGATTAACGATGGTTGAAGGCTGTCGACATTTGGAGGACTGATGCTAGATTTTAGCATTTTTTTCTAGTTTGAATCTTTTCTTCAAACTTCAAAACTATCTCCTTTCACGAGCGGTGTGGAGTTTTATTTATAGAATTTGGGTTGCAATTAGTGAATGAATATGAAACATTTCGATTGAACAATTCATATGTCATCCCTTGATTAGGCGTGTTGGATGGAAATTTGAGTCTATTATCGATGTCAAAATTTAATGTTAAATTTATCTTGTCGAGACACTCAATTTGACCACAAACTCGTCAGATTCGACATTCGTTTGACATTACAAATATGCCTAGAAAGCTTTCAAAAGTGGTTTAACACATTGATCTGAACTTGATTTGACTCGAACCAATTTTGGTATCATTTGGTTCTTTTTGTCAAGTCAATCAGTTTGACTAAAAGTTTGCTGAAATCAGTAATCTAAATGACTTTCATTGAAGTTTGAATGTTTGTTGTTAACAAAAAAAATATTGAAATTCATGTCATACCTAAAAATGTGTTCAAGTTTTATCAAAAATATATTTTTTGTCATGCATGAGGACGATTATAAATATAAAAAAAGAAATAGGTGCCAGACGTAAATATATAGAAATTTTAAGAAAAAGCAAATTTTATATAAATAACTATAAATATTAGATATTAGATATTAGATATTCGAATACATAAATAATATAAATTGACCTGTTAAGTCACCACAATACTCCAAGATCCAAAACCAGACTTCCAACCAAAGCGCTTTTGGGATAAACTAGCAAAATGCATGAACTAAACGGTACGGGAGTCTTTAAAACCCTCCTTCCTCCTCCTATAAAAACCCAACTTTGCCAATCACCTCTTCATCAAAAAATTTCACAACATGTCCCGCCTAGCAGGCAAAGTGGCCATCATCACCGGCGGAGCTAGCGGCATCGGCGAGGCCACAGCCCGCCTCTTCGCCTCCCACGGTTCCACCGTCGTCATCGCCGACATCCAAGACGCCCTCGGCCTCTCCGTCGCTAACTCCATCTCCCCTCCCGGCCGCTGCACCTACGTCCACTGCGACGTCCGCGAAGAGCACCAACTCGCCGCCGCCGTCCGCCACACCATCCAACACCACAAACACCTCGACATCATGTTCAGCAACGCGGGCACTCTCGGCCCGTTCACCGGCATCCTCGACCTCAATATGTCGGACTTGGATAACCTGCTAGCGGTTCACCTTCGCGGCATGGCGGCGGCGATCAAGCACGCGGGGAGGGCGATGGTGGACGGAGGAGTTAAGGGGTCGATTATTTGTACGGGGAGCGTGGCGGCGGAGAAAGGGGGGTTTGCTCCGGCGGCGTATACGGCGGCGAAGCACGGGGTGTTGGGGCTGGTGAGGGCGGCGGCGGGGGAGCTGGGGGGAAAGGGGGTGAGAGTGAACTGTGTTTCTCCGTTTGGGGTGGCGACGCCGATGAGCTGTGGGCCGCATGTGCTTAAGGCGGAGGTGTTGGAGAGGCTGGTTTCGGAGGCAGCGGTGCTGAAAGGGGGGGTTTTGAAGGCGGCGGATATTGCGGCGGCGGCTCTGTTTTTGGCGTCCGATGATTCTGCGTTTGTGAGCGGACAGAATATTGCTGTGGACGGCGCGGTGACGGCGGTTTATGGGGGGATGGCGGGCGTTCTGTATCAGAAAGATGTCGCCGCCGCCGCCGCCGCCGCCGCCGCCGCCGCAGACCATCCTTGATTCCCTCTGTTTTTTTTTCAAAGTGTTTGTATTTGAGGAATTTACATACATAACACCATTTCAATGCACTTTTAAGTGTCTCGGGCCAAAACTTTCATTTTTACTACTCTAGCACCTAGTTCATACTTTTCAGTGGTGGAGAACAGTGAAATCCATATTTTCATATATAAGCAAGGTGCTATTTTTATAAAAATGAAAGTTTTGGTGTGAGATACTGAAATAGAGAAGAATTGGATGCTATTGTGTAAATTTCCGTTTGTTTGAATCTTATGTGGTCAAATCTGAGTGGTAATGCAACTTGTTTTAGAATAATGAAGTAAATTAATTTTTTTTTTAGTTGGAGGAGTTTTTTAAGTGAAATTTATATAGACAGTGTTTGGTAGTAGTGATGGATCTAACTTAAATCTAGAGAAACACTAAAAAAATTTGAAGAATAAATGCAAGATTCTGTTGTTACGTTCTATTACTTTTCATCGAGTTTCGTCATGATTATATGATAAATCTGGATTTAATAGATACGAATGAGAGATAGATTTAAAGGATTTATTCTACCATTGAAGAGCTCCATCTTCATGAGAAGATTTATCGAATTTACTAAATTCTATTTAACGTAATCCCAATAACAACCAAACACTGCCATAATGATCTATTGCAATAGTCTTTTGTATTTACAAGTCAAACACCAAAAATTTAATGTTTATGTTTTTAATATTTTGATGTTATCAAATCACGACTGAAAAATGTTTTATTTCTGTATAACAAAAAAAAATTGAGTTAGAAATTAAAAAAAAAAAAAGGAAAAGAAAAAGATGATGATGAAGATGTAGACATATAATGACAAGACAGTGGAGTTGATAATTTAAAAAACAAAAATGCGACAAAACACAAAGCTATAAGGATAGAGAGACATCAAAGGACTTTCATCATACTCCAAAAGGTACAAGGTCAAGTGTTCAAAAAAATAAATGCAAAAATAAATAAAAGAAAAAAAGAATGGAGATACATTAAATACAAATAAAAAGGAAAAAAATAAGGACTAAGAAATACATCTCTCTCCTCACTTCAAACCTTTCCTCCAAGAGAGTATTCCATAAAATAAGATCACGCTCTCTCTCGAAACCTCCCCACCAAGGCTAGCCAATAAATTCTTTTTGAGCCGCTTCTCCGGGACAAGCATTCTAAAGATCTCTCTCTCTTGTGTCGAGCCTCTCTTCTATAATGAGCAAACAATTTTTCTTCTCTCCTTCAAGAAATCTCTAAAAACCCAAAGCTCAAGCCGGAAGAAGCTATGGAGGTGTTTCCTTGCCCGCACAAATCACCCCATTAACAAACTCAGCGGCTACCCCTACGAATAGAACGACAATGTTGCCTCAGACGTGGCCCGTGGGAGGCAATGTTCCGATAAAGCTAAAAAGAGAGGTACTGAGCAAGTTTGATTTATGAGACTTTTTCCATTCAAGAATCTAAAAAGAAAATTTTGATTTTATTATTCAAACTTGATCAAACACTCCAAAGGGTTTAAAACTGGATGTTTCACCTTTAATAAGTTGGAACTTGGGGGTTTTATATTAGGCATAGCCGAAAAATGCAACCTCACGAGAATAATCATTTTAATAAGTTAGAACACAAAACTCAATATTTTCTTGTCCACATGGTGTTGATGTGGAGGCTAAATTTTGTTGTTCATAGCTACATGCTTTTATTACATTTGTTCCTTATAGAATTATTTTTTTTTAACGCTTAATCAAAATAAAATTTCTGATAGCTCTCTGGAAACATCCCGCTTATCTCGGCTGGATTGTTTCGCCAGTCGACTTCTCCCAAAAAATTATTTGTCGCCTAATTTTGAGGCATTAAAACATATTAACAACGTTTACTGCAATATTAAAATCTAACTCATTTATAAACCCACTGTCATCCTGTTTTGATTCGTTAAAACCTAAACCAAATGTTAAATGCTTGATAAAATCTATAATTATATTTTCAGCTTTTTCAATAAGTCGAATCAACTCTTTAAGGGTCTGTTTAGGGCCGATTATTTGGCGCAGCGTGGCACCAAACCGCGCTCCATTTTTTCAGTTTGTTTATTGTGTTTCGGGCTGTGGTGGGAAAATATTGTGGAACATGGGCCGCGGATTTGACCCCACGACCAACGTTTCCTATTACTTACACCCTCACTCTTTATTGTCATACCCCCCCCCCCATATCTCGAGCGACTTTCTTCCTCCCTTGTTTCGCGACCGTGCCGGCATCTCCCTCCCCCTCTCTTGACTGTGCCGACACCTCCCTCCTCCTCCCTCACAATCCAAAGGTGAGAACTTCAGCATCTCCTTCACCCTTTTTCCTTCTAGTCATTTTTCTATGTTGGATCTCTTGACATGTTGGGTTTTTTTTAGTTGTTTTGATCTTTGTTATCTTCATTTTAGATGGTTCGTTTGGGCTCTATTGTTCCCTCTGGATTGTTTAGTTTTCTTCAGTCGTTTAAGCTGTAGATATTCAAGAATTATGAATTCTTATGATTTTGGGATGCCTTAGAATTAATACCCTAAGCCATCCTTATGCCTTCATCATTATTTGGCATATTGTCCATCGAATATTCGTTATGAACTTTCTTAAAGATATGCAAGATAATCTTCAAGCCAGTACAAATTCATGTTATAACGCAACACAATGGTACCAATAGATAGAAAGCTCTATGTTGGTTATATATCAAAAATACCAAAATTTCAAAGTTAATGTGAAAGTATGTTGTGTTATTTGTCTATATATGAAGGCCTTATGTGTGAGATATGTAAAATACAAAAGAGTTATGTGATACGCACGTAAATGCCCCAAAAGTTTGTGATATGATGTAGAGTATTGCTTCCTTTATTTTTTATAATTATTTGTTTTATTGGTTTTAGAAGTTGAGAAAGATTGATTAAAAAGTTTTAGAGAGGTCAGAAACTTCGTTGTTTGGCAAAAAATTATTTTTTTATGGTAAAGATGGAAGTGCTTTCATGTGTCAGCCTTTTAGTTTTTATACTCTCTTCTTTTTTTCATGAGAAAAATATAAATGAAGCATTGCACTGATGCTTTGGGTTAGGCTGGTGGTTGTGGTTGACTTTGTGTCAGTGAGTTAAGGTGTTGTGGGTGTGGCTTTGGGTGATTTCTGTGCTTCTGATGGCTGTGTAAAATGTGGGGATATTTTCTATAATCTGAGATGTGTGCACGTGGTTGTGGACTCGGTTGTGCTTTGTAGTGGCTATTTGTTGTGGTGATGGCTGTCGGTTATGGTTCTGTGTTGTTTAGTGGCGGTTGTGGGCTTTGGGTGGTTGTGCTTTGTGGTGGTTGTTGGTTGTGGTTCTTTGTGATGACTGTTGGTTGTGGTTCTTTGCGGTGGTTGTTGGTTCTGGTGATGGTTATTGGTTGTTGTAATTGTGGTTGGCTTTGTGGTGGTTATCAATAGTGGTTCTTTGGGTTGTTGTGCTTTGTGTTGGCTGTTGGTTGTGGTGATTGTTGTGGGTTGTGGTTCTGTCATGGTTGTGGGTTGGGTTAGTGGTTGTGGTTGGCTTTATGGCAGCGGGTTAGGTGTTGTGGGTGTGGCTTTGAGGTGGTGTCTGTGCTTCTAGTGGTTGTGGGCTTAGGTGGTGATCTGTGGGTTGTGTGGTGGTTGTGTGTTCTGTATCTATATTGGTTGGGTCTGTGGGTGGCTGTGAGATTGGATGGTGGTTTTGGGTTTTGTGGTGAGGTTAGGTTTGGGTGGTGGTTTGTGGGTTATGATTGTTTGTGGTTGTGGGTTGTGTATCAATGTGGGTTCTGTGGTGTGGTTGGGTAAGGGTAGTGGTCTGTAGGTTGGGTCTGTGGGTGGTTGTGGGTTGTATAAATGTGTGGTTGTGTGGTGTGGTTGGGTTTGGGTGGGGGTTTTGTGGGTGGTTGTGGGTTCTGTATTTTGTGGTTGCTCGGTCGCTGTGGGCTTGGGTGGTGGTTTGTGTGTTGGGTTTATGGCTGTTGGTGGCTAATTTTTGTGTTGTCGTGTTGTCAAATTTTAATATTTTGTTTTTGTGCTAATAAATCAATGGTTAAAACTAAAGAAGTGGGTTCTTTAGTAATGTGGGATGGTAAACTCAAACTCATATTTTGCAACATATGTCTTAATGAGGTTGAGCTTGTAAATAGGCTCATCACCAATTTTAAAAAAGAAGAGTGACAAAATAGTATCAATAAGTTTAAGAAAATAACAAGATCACAGTATGATTGGATGTAAATAAAGAACAGTGGACTCAACTGAAAAAGGACCAGAAATTATGAAAGGAACTAAAACGGAAATCCACGAGCTTGGGCTGAGATCCAGTAAAACGAACAATAGATGCTTCAGAGCACTAGAGGACTGGTGGACTAAGAAATTAGAGATAATAATCCATGCAATGATTACTTGTTTTTCCATTCTTTATCCTATGAAGTTGTATTAAGTAATTAATTTGATCGTGTGTTGCGAGCAGTGTCAGCAGCCAAAAAATTCAAATTCAATGGCATTGAGCCTAACTTAGAAGTGAAGTTGGACAGTATGTTCAATGGGGTTGTTGCAACAGACATTCATGTGTTCACCTCAAGTGATCATGGGTTTGCAAGCATACCAAAGAACTTGGAGACTGAGCAAGCAAGTGGGTCAAAGCGACCTAGGGTGGAGAAAAGCAAAAAAATGAGCTCCTTTAGTCAAAATCCAAATAATAAAACTACTGGAAGCGTGTGCAATTCAGGCTTGTACTTCACATGACAACTACATAGACAACTTTCTTCGAGTTCTAGAGAGATATCCTGAAGTTTATGGGGATAAGTCGTTGTATTTGAACTCCTTAAAGTTGTTGGAAGACCCGACCCGCAGACAAATATTCATGAAGATGTCCTCTGATCTCAGGGTCGATTATTCATGTTTTTTTTTATAGACAACAAGGATAATTGATTTTGTGGAGTTATTGTTTAGTGGTTTTAGTTTTTTCTCTGTTTGTTTCATGATATATCTTATTTGAATGTTTTTCTTTCTAGCATGAACAATCTATATGTGTTTTGTATGTTTATCTGATTTGAATGTTTATTCTTTTAACACAAATTTGTAATTGATTACTACTTTTGTCAATTTATACTTGTGTTATGACTTATGGAATGTCTTTTGAAATAATTTAAGGAAGATGAGCTCTAAGATTTCAGGTACCTCCCGACGATTGCTCTGGCACATGGACTTCAAATTTCCCTACCGACGTTAAGTTAGACACAGCTATAAAAGACAAGTCTGCGGGTGCCCACGAAGAATCATGAAAAAGTATGACTTCTTTCGATGAGCAGACAATATAGTAGATTTCACGGCTGATGGAGATCGGGGTTAGATGGTATCCCTGAAGGACAACGTAGCTTGTGACTCAAGCCGTTAATATTTTAAAACTAATATCATCATATTTTTAAATATAATTTTAATAGTTTTTTTAGCAATCTGGATACTCACTGTTAAGTGAAATGTATATATTATTTTTTGTACTGTTTTGAAGTGATTTTTTACTTCTCAATATCAAATATATTGTTATGACAGTTCTGTTCCAAACAACATTACTGTATAGAGGCAGAATGATCAATCATCCAAAAAAAGACAAAAAAACTATTTTTCAACAATACAATCCCAACAACCCATAAATCTATCTGAATTAGCTACTGTTCAACAGCTTATCCTACCGCTGCCCAAATAATACCTGAGTGTCATATTTGTAAATCGTCCTCAACATCTTGTTATAAAAATAATCGTGCAGGCATCATGCACATTAAATGGAAAATGGCCATCCGTGCTTTCCCCCATTCCTCTTGATTTCTTCAAGGAAAACAAATGTTAAATAAATATGAGTGTTTTTCAACTCCCAATAAATAAATAAATTATTTGAAGAATTGCTTAAAATAAGTCCTATCATTTTTTTTGTCGTTGTTTTGGCATCCAATGCGTTGAATTTTAAATTAAATTAAAAAACAAATAGCCCATTACAAATGAATAAATATTAAATAAATTAAATATTTAATTTCATGTAGGATGCCAAAAAATATTTTATTTTAATAAAAAATCATGTAATTGCTGTTTATGATAAGTATTATGAGTTATATCCCTATAAATATTGTAATATTATTTATAGGATTTAATCATGAAGTTAATTTAAACCCAAGCAAACACGAAGAAAAAAATTACATCCATCGTTTTGTTAAATATGGTTTCTGCGTGCTCGACTCAGTTCTCTCACGTTCTGTTATTTTTGAAATATAAATCCAGATTTCGTGAATTCGATTGAGACCAGAATCTATTCATCATCGTTCGATCGATGATTTGATGAATCTTGATTTATTTTATAAGATTTAATAAATACTATTTAATGTAAATCTATCGTGGTGTCAAACAAATTCTTAGTTGGAGGGGTTTTAAGCGAAGTTTATATAGGCAGTGTTTGATAACATACAATTCACAAGATTTAATGATTAACATTTTTATCTATACATACATATATACATATATATATATCATCTTTATTTATGTATATGACATGTGGATGAAATAAATAAGAGCATAAGTAAAGTGATATGCATCTAAAAATTAAAATTTACAGGCTAAATATGAGTGTTAAAAGTAAATCTTCTTTTAATATTTTAAATTCCAAAAATAATTGTGCAGGCGTCATCACATGTAAACGTCCAATGGTAAACCGTGTTTTCCTCGAAAAATTATTTCATACGAACAACGTACGCAGAGATGCATACGCTGTCCAATCTCAACCGTCGATCAGAGTAAATGTATATTTCGGTGGGCTCCATTTTTAATTTATTTTTTAAAAAAATAAAAATAAAAAACCTAACCGACGGTCGAGATCAGACAGCGTATGCATCTCTGCATATATTGTCCATACGAAATAATTTTTTTCATTTTCCTCTTGATTTCTTCAAGTGAAAAAAAAAATTGTTAAAGAAATCCAAGTATTTTTCAACTCCCTAAACAATTAAATAATTTGAGGGATTTGCTTAAAATAAGTTTTTTTTATATTTTATTTTATATTTGTCGTTATATATGCATCCAATGTGTTGAAATTTTTATTCATAACTGAATAAATATTTAATTAATTAAAGATTCAACTTCATATAAAAAAAACCAAAGAATATTTTAATTAGAAAAAAATACTCATGTAATTGTTCTTTATGCATATATAAAGTCAAAGGGTGGAAATAGGTTATGTCTAGATTTGACAATTGGCCCTATATAAATAGTGAAATTTAATATTATTTTGCTTGTTGACTTTAGAAAATTTATGAAGTTTTCCTCCCTTGATGTATTTTACTTGCCTAATATTTAACCAAAAATTAAATATTTTATAAATTTGACTAAAAAATAAAATTAGTGCTAAACTATTAGGAAATTATGTTGATAAATATTGTTAGGTTTGCTAATTAAAAAAGTTAATCCGATGTTAATAACTATATTATGTATTAATTAATAATAATTTTATAAAATTATGTTAAGATTGATTATGATACATGATTCAAATAAAGAAGGTATCATTCACTAATATATTTCATCTCTTAATCTGCATGAATAGGAAGGAGAGTTAATTGTATCTCAATAATTTCATAATGCTTATGTGCTTTGATCAAATGCTACTATTATATATGCATGAGGCCTACATTTTGATTAGTGATTTTCATGAAATTGTCATGTTATATTATAACTTATTGTT
>NEWO01000026.1:2207963-2221488 GCA_003013225.1 Phalaenopsis aphrodite
TATGTATGTATTTGTGTGTGTGTGTCATTTTTATAAATAAAAAGTGCTACGAGCTGATCTCGAGTTAGTTCGAGCCGATCCATGTACGGCTCAAAAATCAGCTTGAAAAAATTCAATCCAAAATTTCAGTTCATAGCCGGACTCGTTCATTTCAATCCGATCTCCAATCAAGCGAAAATTTGAATCGATTTTCGAGTTATTAAAAACCTTCAAGCTAAATCCACAGCAATAGAACTATTTAATTCATTAGATAAAAATGGTACAATATAAAAGGGGAGATTATTTTTCTCATCTAGTATTTACAAGTTAACACGAAATCCATCCCAAAAACAACTTGATAATTTAAATTCAAACACAACACAAATAAATCGTGTAAACTGAAACTTCTATTAACAATCTTCAAGCGAAATCAAGAGCACTAAAACTACTCAATTCATCAAATATAAATAGTTAAAAAAAGAAAAGGGAAATAGTTTTTCTCATTTAGGATTTGCAAGTCAACATGTTTTTAGCCCCAAAACAAGTTGATAAATTAAATTCAAACCGACAACTACAAGAACTCAACCAACGCCAAGGTCATTCAAGCTCCCTCCCTCCCTCCCTCTCGCTTTCCTTTTTTAAGCTCTATTTCTTAGAGTATGATTCAGTCATAAATAAGGAATTAACATGCTAAAAGATGGGGTGACTGTGGATCATACTACAGATAAGAGAAGCAGCCTATGAAGAAGAAACTCACAATAGAGAAACCGACAACATGAGTGCATCTGAGAGTTTGTGAACCAACGATCCAAGAGTTGAAGAATCAAATGTTGAATGTCGTCTGAGAAGCGCTTGCTCGAGGAAGAGTGTAGTACCCTCGAGAGGAAAGAACGATACCCAACAGTCGAAGAGGTTCAAAATCCTAGTACTTAAGACTTATAAGGGCAAGATCGATCTGGTCGACTACATAGCATCGTTTGAGTCGATTGTATCTACTAAGAATCACTGACAAGCCAAAATATCGTCTCTACTTTACCGCACTGAGAGAGTCAACCTTCAGGTGCTTCACTGCATTGTCGCTATGAGTGATCACATCATTCGTCGATTTCAAGAGAATGTTTGTAGCATAGCTTTCTATCACCCAAAAGACTCAGAAAAACTTGTAGACCCTCTTGCAGATCATGCAAGGACAGAATGAGAGCATTCGCTCGCTTATCACACGCTTCCAGAAAATGTTAGAAATGTGGGACCTGGAGTTTGCAGTAGCTCATGTCGCCCTAACTCAACAGCTGAAGGAAGCCCTCTTCTGGTACGCTTTGGATTTGCAGCGACCGAAGACACTGGTTGAGTTGTTGGAAGGCCAACAACCACATATACATCGAGGAATATAACTTTATCCTTATTTCCTCCACAGTATAAGCCGAGGAATGATTTGTGTGCTTCCGCTTGTCTACCATATGAAAACACTCAGCCGACACGGGACAAAGGGCGACCAACATAACATACAACCGAAAGAGTCAAACTCGATGTTCTGACCAACAGCTATCCCAATATAATGAGCGTTTGTCACCTAACCATAAATTGTTGAAGACAACTCTGTTGAGCGTATTGATGGTCGAGATAGTGAAGGTTATCTAAAATAAAAATTACTTCAAAAGAACACCACAATGAAAACATGAGCTTACCTCCGTTATCCTAAGAAATATTGCAACTACCATCGAGATCACAACCATGAAACAAATAAATGTCGACACTTCTGAAGCCTGATCGAGGAACTGATCAAGACCAAAAAACTTAAGGAATTTGTAACTCCATGAGCACCGACCCAACAACAAGGAGAAGCTCTGATAGAAGAATATTTAGACGAGCCAGTCCAAGCCCATGTTATCCACATCACTGACATAGTTCATGCCATCTTTGAAGGAGATGGAGAATAGCTTGCTCCACCACCCTGGCTCCCAAACGCAGCTTATGTCCCCCATCACCTTCACCAATGAGGATGTGACCCCTAGTGGGAATCTAGACAATGACGACATAATTGTCACCACATTGATCATCAACTATAATATTCGTAGCATTCTTATCGACATTGATAACTCGAAGAACATCATGTTCGAATCAGTGTTCGATAAGGTGTCCAGGAAACAATCAACTGCCCGCAGCATCAGGCACGCTCAAGGAAACACTGAGAACTATTGTTTTACCGATCACTTGGGGAGAAAATGATAAATAATTTACCAACATGAAGGAATTCCTTGTTTTGACATGCCAATAACTTCCAATGTTATTTTAGATCACCTCCTCAATTCTTTCAAGATTGTTACCTCGACTTATCATGTGGTGGTGATTTTTCAAAGCAACAAAGAAGAAATCACTATCTGAGGCAATCTCGAGCAGTCCCATAATTGTTACCTCCAAACGATTGGAAGTGGCGAAAAGGAGTTGCTTGAGCACGACAACTAATACGAAGGGTATCTCAAGACCAACGAGATCACCCATCAAAATTCGATGATCGAGGGCAAGCCCATTAATTTTTTTTCTAATAATTGAAGCGTTTGATGTAGACTCAAAAGATATGTTGATCAACATCCTCAAGGGACCACCAAGGCATTATTGTCTAATTTGCACAGAGATGTCAGGAATATCGATCAATGTCATGTGTCACCGCTTTAATGTCAATCCAACAACTCGATAGTTGAAGCAAAAGATAAGGTCCTGGCGTGCCACCACAACAGCTTCAGAGGGGCGAATTTGACAAATCTAGCCGCTCGAGCTTTCTTCTTCGCAGCTTAGACCGCACCGCTACATCCCGGTCAGCCCACTTTGGCATCAAAGCCTGGCCATTGCGTATGTCATCTGCCTGAATGCATTAGAGTGCAGCACTCGATTAACAATCACATAAGGTATTGGTGCACGAAACCATTATACCATCTTAACCTCCTTTAGTTCCCAATAGTTCTTACTTCAACTTAGCGAACGCGCCTTTGGACGGAACTGTTTGGATGTACCAACCCCAAGAAGAACTAAGCTTGAAGTGTAGTTTCCAGTCCTTTATCTTGTTCTCTAACCTCAAAGTTAGACCTTGTCGAGCATGGCAAATTGAATGTAACTATCCGAGCTGGCTTGGACAAAAAACAAATATGCAAGGAGCTTCAACGACTAGGGGATTCCCAACGGACGACTGAGGATAACAAAAGTCACGATGACGACTATGGGCTTTGACAAATATTAGCTCGGGATAACTTCGCAATGGCTGAAGATTGCTCGCAGATCCAAACATGGAGGAAGCCTCAAACAAAAGTGAAATTAATCTTTATAAAAGATGAGGTCAGCCCTGAACAGAATAGTTCCCCGGTCATTGTCACTGGCGGCTCGGAGCTCTATAGCAAAATCAAAGACAAGTCTCTTGAAGCGTATTTACTTCCCCTTGTGTCTTGGTCGACCAGCCATTTGCAACGATCGACCTGAAGCAAATAAAGCAGAGCACAAAGAACAGAAAGTCGAAGGACCGATAAGAAGCGAAGAGAAAAGAACAGCAAATGGGTAACATGAACCAAATGCCTCACCTTTGTATATAGAGAAACAAAAGCAGCATAACTGTCGCACGAGGGTAAAATGAATTTGCACCGTAGTTTCAAAAACACACTGACAAACAAAAATCACATCAATATAGGATTCAAGATAGAATAAAATAAAATGACTTCCAAAAAAGACACTGTGAATTAAAAAAATGCTCGGAAGCTATTCCGAGAAAAAGTATTTTACAAGGGATCGTCTGTCACTTCGACTAAGACATACCTCCGCTGATGAAGCCTTTATACAAAACTTCTCCCCCAAACTTGAATTGGTTCACCAATCCGTATGAGATTGAGCCTAGAGTATGAAGCATGTATCCCAAAAATCTAACATTTTTTGGCGAAGAGCAACCTTCTCCTCCGTCATCCTCTCTATTTGCTACATATGAGCAAGCAACTCACATATCTCCTCGCCTCGATGAATCCCAACTGACCGCTGAAGGGGTTCTCAATCTCATCCAACCGGCGAACCAGCGATCTGGGGGGTGTCCGACAACCAATAGTTGTTCCCCGAAATGATTTTCTATTCAAACACAATCCCACCATCATTGCTCAAGAGTCGATCGCTCAAAGTCGGTGCTTGGGCAGCCGCAATAAAATTCCCACCATTGTTTGTCGGGAGCAGATCATCACCCAGGACTATCGTGCCAACTACATCAAAAGACAACCTAAAGGAGAGAAGACATGGAAAAAAAATCAAAAGTCGAGGTTCGTCATACCGAGCTAACCCCACTAACAATATATGACTGACACCTCACCCTCATCTAGTGCAAGCAGAGCACGAGAAGCTTCTTGCATCCCGGGCGATCACATGGCACCAACAGCTTCTTGTGCATTTGTTTGATCGGTAGGACCTTTAACGACGCAGAAGTTTAAAGCAATGAATATAGGGTCCAGCCAGTTGCTTGAATCTTCCTCCGCTGATGATCAAGGAATGAATTAGACAACCCTACAAGATCCACTAACGCAACCACTTTTCTCTTATCAATTTTCTTCTTCTTCCTTTCACCTTCCGGGTAATAACACTCCTTCAATGCTAAGATCAACGGGTGATGTGGCGCAATCTCCATGACAAAGGTTAGAAGCTCAGTGATTCAAACGAGAAGTGATATAAAGCAAACATAGAAAGCAAAGAGTTTTGTCACACCTTATTTATAAGGATCAATGACGTCAAAATCAAAAAAGTTCAATTATTGAATCATTGATTAAGAATAAATGATATATACTTTAACAATAAATTATATTATTATTATTTGTTATCAAAAAATAAAACAATCAGACAACCCTACAAAATCCACTAACGCAACCACTTTTCTCTTATCAATTTTTTTCTTCTTCCTTTCGCCTTCCGGGTAATAACACTCCTTCAATGCTAAGACCAACGGGGGATGTGGCGCAATCTCCATGACAAAGGTTAGAAGCTCAGTGATTCAAACGAGAAGTGATATAAAGCAAACATAGAAAGCAAAGAGTTTTGTCACACCTTATTTATAAGGATCAATGATGTCAAAATCAAAAAAATTCAATTATTGAATCATTGATTAAGAATAAATGATATATACTTTAATAATAAATTATATTATTATTATTTGTTATCAAAAAATAAAACAATCAAAAAACAAAAAAAATATGTACATAAAAAATATGCTAATGTTGATCCTGAGAAGATCTAACGGCCCAGAGGAGAAAAGCAAGATGAAATAAAGTCCACATACAGAATACGAATAAATCCACTCAGCAGGCCGAGTTCAACAGTTCGAACCCAAGCCAAGAAGACCAAAGATGAACGAGTCACAAGAGACGACAGAATGAACCAAATATGAGTCCTCTAGTCGGAAACGAAATAAAGAAACATTCAAGCCAACCAACATTAAGAAGCAAAATCGAGGCAATATAACAATCAAACTAACTCAATTGATTGGACCAAAGGCTATTCAAGCTTAGTTGACCAACGATGCCGACTAAGCCTAACAGACTGAACCGGCTCTGTCAAGCTGAAGCCAAACAAATAGCTAACCGAGCTATAGAACAACCAGCCATGCATAGTTCCCATATGAAGTTCCTTCAAAATGTTAACAGGGCAATCTCCAATCATAGCTCACAATACAATTTAAGAAAACCAATCTCCAATCCCGACAAAATAACCTCTTAACTTCTTAAATCAACAATTTATTCAACACAAAAGCATTTCCAAAAGTCCAAAATCAAACATAGACCATTAATTTGTAATCCTAAATGCAAAACTCACATGTTTCTTAATTAGCAAATAAGATATTTCTATTCAAAAATGCCATGCATAACTAATTTACCCATAATTCTAAATGCACAACATATTTTCCACCATTTAATCCTCAACAAGAGATGTTCTTATATTTCAATAAAAAAATAGGGGCATTTACATACATACCGCACAATCCACATGTATTCAGACATATAACACCGAAACGTTCATATTTACTTACACACCCCTCAAATCTTGAATATCACATCAGAAATACCACTATCAATGTTTTTTTTAAAAGTGATATACATTTTCATGCATAGGGTTTACGACACCGAGGAGCTAAAAAGTATAACTATCAAACTTTGGGTGTTAGATTGTAAATATACATGACTTGTGCGTTATGTACGCAAATTTCCAAAAAAAAAAAGATGTTGCCAATTTTTGTCATTCCAAATTTCAAAATGAACCAACCTTATTATTCTCATTTCTAGCACAATAACCAACAAAATGTATGTTGATATCAAGCACATCTATATCATATGTTGATCTGATTACAATTTTATGAATTCAACCAAACATAGAAATGTTATTCTCCTAATACATACAACTCTTGAGAAATTCTTCCATTCTAATAATCCAGCACGTCTACAATTATATTCACATCTTGCACCCCAATCATTATTCAAATAATGGAAAGTTTTGAAACCTGAAATTATTAAATAACACTTGATCTTCCAACAATATGGATTTAAATTCATCAATTTCAAGATAGATGTTACTCAGCCTTAATTATACTTACTCTTAAGCTCCTCTATTAAAATTTCTCTTCATACTTCAAACTACTCACTTTATACTACATTTTCATCAATCAAAATTATGCATATCCAGATAGTACATATCAGAATGAATGCCTTTGATTTCTTTATTCATAAGCATTAAAAAAACAAAGATTCATCTTTGATTTGGCCCAACTATAACTGAAATATATTTGATCACCTCAAAACCACAAATAATGTTATTATCAGATCTACATAATATCAATAACTTCCACATAACTTGGACATGTAGCTTCCATCCTAAAAGTGCATCAAATCTAGCATCTTAATACTCAATTATCTCTATCAAATATAAATAATCACATTAAATATTTTACAATAATCACACATAGATCACCAGAAACATTGAAATTTACAATTAAACACCCATGTGATTTTTTTGAACTACCGAACCAATGTTTTGAAACGTGCCACAATCAAACCACATGGAATTTGATAAAAATGAAAAATATGTGTAGGGGCTTTACCATGAATTTTGATATTTGAATGAGAATTTCAGAAATGGATGAAAGAGGGTGGTTGATTTGTAAATAGCAAGTTTAGGGTTGGTCTCTAAGTAACTGCCCCTAAATATTTCCATTAGCCAACACGTCGGTATCTTTTTGGCACATAAATTGACTTCAAGATAGAAGTTCATATAATTCAATCTGACAAAATTAGAAAAACAAGAACTTTTTGTCAGTGTTGAATTGCCCTCAGATAATTTCGTTGTATATACAGTATATTTGATTCCATGATAGTTTCCAAGTAGAAGTAATATAACATCTTCATCTCCATAAAACAACATTTCAAAAGATGGCTATTTCATACAAAATTCAACAACAACACATCTTATCTCCCATAAAACAACATTTCATAAGACGGCTATTTCATACAAAATTCAACAACAACAGCAGCAACAAAGCCTTAATCCCACTACGTGGGGTCGGCTACATGGATCCTTTTGCTCCATTGCGTCCTATTTAGTGTCATAGTTTCATTTGGTTCTAATCAATTAAGATCGTTTTTTATATAATAAGCCCAAGTTTTAGATATACCTCTGTCTTTCTTAATATAAGTCGAATCTAAAACATCTAATCTCCTAATCGAATCATCAAATGGTCGACGTTTAATGTGACCAAACCATCTAAGACAACTTTCTCTAATTTTGTCAGTCACAGGAGCTACACCAACCCTGTCACGAATACATTCATTTCTACAAAATTCAATTTGAAAAATACAAACAAAATGGACAATATTTCGCTTGTGAGATGCAGATCAACAATCAAAACAATGCCTAAATGATTAAAAGGAGAAATCAAAATCAGCTCAACAGTGCTTAAATAATATAGTCCAAAACAAAACCTTTATAGCTCAATTTGATAATATGTTGTATAAGTGTTAAAAACAGAATTTACATGTTAAATATATAAATAACATTCATGTAATTGCCCCTTAGATATTTTACACTCAACATTAACAAGTTCTAGAATGAAATCTATTTGAAAATCATATAAATAACAACATACATCATTCCCTTTTGTTCAGCTAGCTCGTGGTCAATTCATTAGCTAAACAAAATAATCAAATATGAACAAATTTACGAACAAACTTTTGTTCAATAAAGTTACGGCTCATCTTGGCCAAAACTAATTAAATAATGAATAAAAAATGTACTAAAATATTTATATATTAAATTTCTGATAAAGGTGCATCTGAGATTTTAAAAGCTAAACTAGTAGTATATTTAATATGATATCAAACATGTGGTTTGTATGAATGTATGAAACAAAATTTAGGTGTTAAAGACATATATATATATATATATATGCATAATGATTAGGTGGTATGAATGTAGATGCCCCTAGAATTTTCCTTTTGCAAAGCTATTCCGGAATTGGGTGATCTTTTGTGTTCCCAGGGTCCATCCTTAAGGCATTTAGTGCCACTTCAGAAAAAAATGCTTTATGAGTGTTATTTAAATGTAAAATTATGAGGAAGTTGGTTTGAAATCTCAGAGTTGCATGCGGGCCCGTGGTTGTTGATTATTTTTACTCCTTCTGAAAGGGATGAAAAATAAAAAAAAAAAAATTCAAATTTTATCTAAGTTATTCTGATTTATTAAATTTCAATAAATTAGCATTTATCTACAAATGAGAAGCTAGAGACTCTGCTCCATTGATTCAACTTTGATTAATCCTGATTAGTTTGCGGCCCTAATTTGAGCAACTTTTAAGCCAAACACAAACTAAAACGTATAAACGAATTTGAATCGAGTTGAACGTGCATATAATGCTCAAGAGCCATTTAGAACACGAAAATGCTTTTCACTTCAAACATTGGGCTCGCTCAAGCTCGCTTCAATTACACCCCTACGAGCAAATATACATGAATGTATATATATATATATATATAGACACACACACACACACACATCACATATGTGTGTGTGTGTGTGTGTGTGTGTGTGTAATGAAATCAATACCAAGCCAAACATGATTACACAAACCTTTGCTAGTGCTTTGAAATATTAAACAAATTGGCTCACAAAAATCAATCCAACTAATTATGATAAAAAATAAAAAAATAAAAAAACATAATCAAGCAACTTGCCAAATGAATAGATGACTTTTCTGAAATGAAAAACTGCGTGAAAATTTTCTCAAACACAGTCTAAATTATCAGAAATATAAAGGTGAAAAATGCTACTGAAGTGTCTATTTTCAGCATTTCTATGATAAATCCAAAAACCGACACTTTTTTATGAAAGAATATGTATAGCATTATGCACCCTAAAGCATCCCCTTATTAGCTTCTAATGTTAAAAAATCTCCAATTATTAATTTATCAAACATTTTGTAACTTTTGTAACTACATATTAATTCAGATTGTCCTATAAATCGTGTTCTTGACATGTGCAGTTCCTTCAATATAAAAGTTACATAATAGTGGCCACATTATCATAACTGAGATAACGTGTATAGTGATTCATAGCTCACAATTGGTTCAGAAAACCCATAGACTCCACAATGACAAAATATCCTTTAACTTCTTAAATTAGCAATTTATTCACACAAAAGTATTTTCTAAAATGCAAAATCAAACATACACCATTATATTATAATCGTAAATGCAAAATTCATGTTTTTTAATTTGCAAATAAGATCTATCTATCAAAACATGAAATGCATAACTCATTTACCCAGCATTCTGCATGCATAACTTCTTATTTTCCACTCCTTCGTCTTTAACAAGAGATGCGCTTACATTTCTATAAAAAATAGGGGTGTTTACATGCATACCACACAATTTTTTACATATTTAAAACCTAAACATTCATATTTACATACATATCCCTCAAATCTTTAACATACAACAACAACAACAAAGCCATAATCCCACGACGTTGGGTCGGCTATATGAATCCTTTTTTTCTCCATTGTGTTTTATTTAGTGTCATATTTTCATTTAGCTCTAATAAATTAAGATCATTTTTTATACAATAAGCCCAAGTCTTCCTAGCTTTACCTCTGTCTTTCTTAAAATAAGTCGAATCTAAAACATCTACTGTCCCAATCGGATCATCAGATAGTCGACGTTTAATGTGACCAAACCATCTAAGACAACTCTCTTTAATTTTGCTTGTCACCGGAGCTACACTAACCCTATCACGGATATATTCATTTCGCATTTTGCCTCTAAGTGTAAAACCACTCATCCACCAAATCATTCTCATCTCAACAACACTTAACTTAGTACTATGCTTCTCTTTTAATGAACATTCAACACCATGGAGCATTGCAGGTCTCACCACCATCTTATAAAATTTTCCTTTCAGTTTAAGTGGTACTTTTCTATCACACAAAAGGCCTAAAGCATTTGTCCACTTCAACCAACCAACTTGAATTATACTATTAACATCCTCATCAATATCACCATCAATTTGAACAACATACAAGAGATATTTAAATTGTTCACCCATTTTAATATTTTGATCGCCCAAAGTTACACTTCTATCACAAGAACTACTACTACTAAAATTACATGTCATGTATTCAGTTTTAGATCTACTCAAATGAAAGCCTTTAGACTCCAATGTAGACCTCCATAAATCAAGTTTTTCCTGGGCTTTTTTCTCTCGTATTATCCAAGGGAAGGATCTCATCAGCAAAAAGCATACACCAAGGTGCACCCTCCTGTAATGTGCAGTAAGACCATCCATAACTAAAGCAAAACAAACATGGGCTTAAAGTTGATCCCTGATGTAATCCAAAAGAAATAGGAAAATATTTGGTCAATCCTCCTTCAATTCGGACACAAGTAACAGCACTAGTATACAAATATTTAATGATTTGAATTCATGCCATGATTTTTTCTTCAAGTTTAACATTGGTTGTCGACTACCTAACGCAACCCCTCAAATCTTTAACATAACATCAAAAAATACCACTATCAATCGGTTTTAAAAGTAAAATGCACATTCTGATGCATAGGTTTATGCACCAAGGTACTAAAAGTCCAACTATCAAACTTTGGGAGTTCGAATGTAAATACATAAGATATGTTTGATATATATGTAAATTTCCCAAAAAGATAATGCATGTTTTATCATTCCAAATTTCAGTATGAGCCAACCTTAACACTCTCATTTATAGCATGAGAAACAATAAACTTTATGTTGATATCAAGCACATCTATATCATATGTTGATCAAATTACAATTTTATGAAGTTTACTTATACATAGACATGTTATTCTCCTAATACATAAAACTCTTGAGAAATTGTAATAATCAAGCTTGTCTATAAGTTATATTCACATTTTGCATCACAATCAATTATTCAAATAATTGAAATTTTTGAAACCTAATACTATTAAATATCACTAAATCTTCCAATAATATGGATTAAAATTCATCAATTTCACGATAAATATTACTCAGCCTTAATTCTAGTGATCTTAAGCTCCTCTATTAAAATTTCTCCATACTTCAAACTACTCATTTTATACTAAATATCATCAATCAAAATTATGCATAGCCAAATAATAAATACAAGAATGACTGTCTTTGATCTCTTTATTCACAAGTATTTACAAAAAATAAATTGATTTAGCCCAAATTTAATTGAAAAATATTCGATCACCTCAAAACTACAAATAATGCTATTATCAGATCTACATATTATCATTGACTTCAACATAACTTAGATATGTATCTTTCCAACTAAAAATGCATCCTAAAACTCAATTATGTCTATCGCATATCAATAATCACATTAAATATTTCTATTAAGTTTTTTTTTGGCACATAGATTGACTTCAAGATAGAAATTTATATAATTCAATCAGACAAAATTACAATAACAAGAATTTTTTGGCTGTGTTGAATTGCCCTCACAAGTAATTTCATTGCATGCATGATAAATTCGATTTTTTTTTATAATTTCCATGTTGAAGTAATATAACATCTTCATCTCTATAAAACTACATTTCAAAATATGGCTATTTCATACAAAAATTCAATAAAAGCAAATGAAAACATTGGAAAATACAACAAAATGGACAATATTTCGCTAGTGAGAGGCAGATCAACAATCAAAACAATGCCTAAATGATTAAAAGGAGAAATCAAAATCAGATTAAAAGTTCTTGAATAATACAGTCCAAAACAAAACCTTTATAGCTCAATAAATCCAAATAAGCGATTGCGTCTAGCAAAGTAACATGTTCTCATCATAAAATTTGACAAAATCAATCAGACTAAAAGCAAGCTATATTACCAAACAAATAGCAGAAATCAACAAGAAACATCCCCCTCAGCGGTCGTCACTGCATCTTTCACTCACCTTGAGCCTTCTGGTAGACGTAAGTGAGCCCACACTTGCCGCAGTAGTGGCGATCGAAGTGATTCGCCATGAACGTCCCAGCACCGCACTCGCCGTTCGGGCATTCCTTTCTGAGACGGACCATTTTACCAGAGTCATCGACCTTGTAAAATTGTAGCACAGGGAGCTTTACCTTCTTCTTTTTGTGCTTAATCTTCTTCGGCTTGGTGTATGTCTTCTTCTTACGCTTCTTGGCGCCACCTCGAAGGCGAAGGACGAGGTGGAGGGTCGACTCCTTCTGGATATTATAGTCAGCCAGAGTGCGTCCATCCTCGAGCTGCTTTCCGGCGAAGATAAGGCGTTGCTGGTCCGGTGGAATGCCTTCCTTGTCCTGGATCTTGGCCTTAACGTTGTCAATGGTGTCGGATGACTCCACCTCCAGGGTGATCGTCTTCCCCGTTAGGGTTTTTACGAAGATCTGCATCTTTCCGGCTAAAAGAAGCGGCTTTTGCCGCCGAGGGCGATGACAATCAATATAGCGGCGGGAGGTCGAAGGAGGGGACGAAGGATTAGGTTTTGGAACTGCTTTGAAACGGTTTTATAGTGACAAGGTGTGAAATGTCTCGCGGAGAGACTTATGGATGTTTTGGACTATTTTTGACAAGGCCAAATTATAAGAAGTCACTTAAAAAATAAATCAAATTATTATAAAAATATCGTCGTATTATTTGGTTTGCGCGTTTCGTTAGCTTATTTGAAATTGTGTTTGAGTTTTTTGACTAAATGCAGGTAGTGGGTCATTTTTAAGGAAAAGCAACATATCCTGAAATGCACAAGCTGTCATAAACGCACCCTTAGTTTTTCATAAGTAATAATATTTCTTAACTTTTTAAAAGTAGTTATTATATTAATTTAGTTTTTTTCTTATGTATTTTTTCACATTTAATACTGTCATGATGCTCCGTTTTTTTCATTTATGAAATAGTAATTTGTTGTCTATATTTTTAATATGTTTTAGTCTACGTCATTAATTTTTAGTATTACGTTGTTGTATTAATCGTTACATTTTTAAATTATGTACGATATGGTGAAATTCTACTATTTTTT